>JAJAQA010000001.1:65225940-65328440 GCA_021464565.1 Rutilus rutilus | reverse complement strand
TATTTCACTGTTAATTCACATGTTTTATTACAGTTTAATCATGTTATTGTAGTTTATGGTCAATAAACGCTTGTTCCTGTTTCAGTCTGAACATGTTTCTTCAGTTGTTGATCTTTGACTGTTATTTTCATTCATGATAAACGTTTGTCACCCTGAGTTTCACTGTTTTTACACGTTTGCTTTTTAATGTCCAGTTTTGACTGAATCACTTTATGAATCTTCATCAAAAGAGAGTTTGGACTGAATCTAATACAGAAGAACTGTTGAACAGGAAAGTAAATGAGTCTGGGACAAATAATCTCAGTCAAAAACACTTTGTTTTAATGTGTAATTATATATTTGAGTGCTGAGTAATATTAAGCACATGTGTCTACTGTAGGGTTATGGATAATCATATTGTTATTGCTCATATTTTAAGTCCTATAGACTTTGCATTGTGACCAACTTTGACCACTCGTATCTATGAGCGAGGATTTCACAGAAACGTGTGGTTTACCACATTTGAAGAGGCTGACAGGCTCTGTAAGAACATACCTCACGATGGGGTAAAAGTGTCACCCCTGGGGGGCAGGAGCGTCCCAAAGTGCCCCATTGACTTACTATAGCGAAGGTCGGCCCATGAAACGCGTGTGTTTCCCCAACTATGGTGAATTGCACAGGGATATTTTATTGAACATAACTCTGGATCACAGTGTCGTAGAGACAAGGGGGCGGGCTCATTTTACTCAGACGACCAATCAGTCTTTCAGGATCATTGTGAAGCTATCAAGCAACGCCCTAGCAACCATTGTCGAGCGCCCTAGCAACCAACATCCACAGAGGGATATCTTCCATTCTGAATGTCACAGAGGTGTGGGAGTTGGTTTATATCATTCACACTGACAAGCAGCCTTTGGAGTTTCATCATTGGCAGCTGCCAAGCCACTCTCTAGCAACCAAATAGAGCACCCTAGCAACCGTTTTGCAAGACCTATATCTCTGCATCAGAACAATGGCCGTTTCTCAATATGCGTTCTTGTCTGTACTTGTGTTCTTGTGGACTTGTGAAGTGTCATCAGTCGCTGCCCAAGTACCGTCCCAATACACAAGTTTGCATTTTGGCAAGAACGGTTAAAAATCCCGGAAGTGTTCTTGACACGCCCATTTTACCGAGGATGCATAGTTTGGTAACTTGTGTGAACTTGACGGCAGAAATATCCCAGCATTCATTTCGGCATTCGAGGAACTAGAGGTCAATACAGCAAGTCGTTTTTCTACAATTTCGTACACTATTTCATCACTAAATTAACTTCTGAGAACATTTGATGCGAGAAATCAACTGTGTAGATTTCAAATATTGGCATTTTTCGAAAATTTATGGCGAATCGAAAATGCGCTCAAACGTTTTCGGAAGTGAGAATCTCCAGCGTAGGTAGCTTTATTGTTATGAATATACATTACATAGTGTACAGTTGTAGAGTAATCCCTTGAGCTGAGGGTAGGCTCAGGCGATAAAGCCTGGCTGTTATCGTCAATAATTCTCGTTATGTTTGGGTACTGCAGACGGCGTCTGTGCGGGGTATTATTGCGCAATACCAGCAAGAACACATTGTCTCAAACTGTCAGCAGTGTTCTGTGTGCTCGTCACCTTGTGAGTTCATTCTTCCAAGAACAACTAGCAAGAGCGTTCTCCCCAAGAACACAAGTCCGTTCTTTGCATTCTTGGTTTTGAGAAACACCCATTGTATAGAGATGGTGGTTGGCTTTTGACTCATGCTAGCAAACAGGAATTCCAACATGCTACAAATGCTAGCTGTGAATAGCTACATGCTAAATGCAATAAGCTAAGGGTTAACATGATAAAAACAACTCAAAATGTTCTAGCATAGGGCTAGCAACATGTTAATTATGCTAGCATATTGCTAAAAATATCTAGCAATTTGCTAATAGTGCTAATAACATGCAAGCAACTTGCTAATCATGCTAACATCATTTTAGAAACACGGTGAATCATGCTATAGTGTGATAATTCGTGGTAAATCATGTTAGAAACATGGTAAATCATACTAAAACGTGGTATATCATGATATCACAAAATTGTTAATTGTGTTAGCATGTGCCCAGGGCCGAGTTTTGTCACTGCAAGCACCACTCACATTTTCTTCATGAAATGTACATTCTAGTTTATAGTTATTATTACAGTAACTTGTAATACATGTAACTTGTAACAATGACATTGTTATTGTTATTGTTACAACAATGTTATTGTATAGTGTTACCAAAAAAACTGGAAAAAAAAATACATTTATCAAGTATTTAGAAATGTAAACAGTATTTGTGTTTGTTTCATATGGTTAAAAAAACAAACTTTTATTCTATTTTCTACAAGTTTAAAAACGGTAATGTGGTTTATACAAGTAATAACATATTGTCCTTAAACACTCATATATGTGAAACTACATCTGAATTATGTTTAAAAATATTGCAATTACAATTAACATTTTAAATTAGAATAAAAACATAAATAAATGCTCATTATATTTATTTTTTCCAGGTTAGTTTATTTTATTATTTTATAATCTGAGTAGAAAAGAGAAATTAAAAGAGAATCAAAATTCTCTCAATTAAATTCAATATGTGCTTTATTGTCATGACAATTGTTTCAATGTATTGCCAAAGCATTTCCAATCATCACACATGTATATATACATACACACAAAATAACATAAAAATATATATAAGTAGGACCATTAATCAACATTTCAGAATTCTATAAACAATTTAGAATAGTGTGTGTTCTTTTTGAACATGGGAATTTCTAATTTGAATTACTTACAATAATTTTGGAAGATTGTGCTGAGAAGTGCATGACTTTATTTAGCTGTTATTTTAATTTTAAATGTATGTATGTCTGTATATGTAAGCAATAAGGTACGAGAGGCTGTGCTGTATCGTGAATAAGTAACGGCTGAAGGGCGTTGTTAGGCACGACGCGAAGCGGAGCCGTTACTTATTCATAATTATTTACGTGTGTGTGTGTGTGTGTTAAAATGACCCAAAGATGCAGGACCTTTATCAAAACCTGGTCTCAGTCTCACTTTTCTCTACAAGGCCCCAGAATCTGTCCGTTGTCTCTTCCTGGGTTAACTCCTTGCTGTCTGTGAACTCCTCTCTCAGTAAATCTGGATCAAGCCTTAGTTGTGGAAACATGCAACCTAGCCTTGTCACTGTGTGGTAACAGATTTTCAACACATTATCAGTTAGGTTACTTAGGTTATACTTCATACTTAAATGTACAGAGCCAGTATTTTTACAACAATAAGATAATTTGAGGGCGTAGGTAAATCACAAAATAACAAGGTCAGCCTGATTCAGGAGAGATGTCCAGGCGAGAGGCTGGGTCCAACACCTTCAGGTCACAGAGCATCTGTGAGTCTAAGGGAAAGACCTTCAGCATCGTCCCAATGACTTCCACATAGAAAGCTCTCACTGTCCTAAGAGCACAATTATGACCGAATCACATATTAACAAGGGATCATGAAGAAAGACAAATGAAGCATGCATTATTACTGAAGTTATAACTTCCATTAACATGGTCCATTCTTTATTTTCAAGGAATGTTCTGGCCTCAGCTCCAATGAAGAGATCCTCATCTTAATTTTTTTTTTTATGTATAGAATGCTAGCATGTATAGAATCTCCACCATTCGTTCATTCTACCTGGAAGGCAGTGTTGAACGCAACCAAAGGCTTAAGAGCGGCACTCAGAAACAGAAAACAGAACTTGATCTCAGGATGATTGAAGTAGCCAGGTTCCTGATTTTAGCACTCCTCTCCTCCTCGTGACTATTAAAGTAAGCCTTCAGAGCAGCCGGTTGATTCAGCATTCTCTGTAGTATGTGTGGAGGCTGAGCCATCGTGTACTGCTGTATCTGAGCAGATTCATACTGTCCACAAACTCATACATACACCTCATACACCTTATACACCTTACTTCTCTTGGCACTACAGGAAACACAATCAACAAAAAATAAGGACAGGAAAATGTACATGAATAGTGGATAAACGGAGTCATTATACCCTTATTTTACCGAGAACAGTAACCTGGGAAAGCCCTGACGAACTTCCGGAAAATTTGAGATTTGCTCTGCAAGTCCGCCTGGCCAAGAGCCCATTCAATCCCATTTCCAATTTTTCCAAAACGAGGCACCAATCACAAACGTTGAGGCGGGCTTAACACCATGGCGATCGCTCTGATTGGTTTTAGGTCTATCCAATTGCACCCAGAGGCATTTGAGCGATGTCCATTGGTGACGCCCTTTGGAAATGGGCTGTGAATGAACCTTCCCCAGACCCACTCTCAGTTACAACCAGGCTATGAGAACAGACTAACTAACAGAAAAACGTTTCTTCTTTTATACTGACCTTTTGTGGAAGTGGCTATACACACCACCCAGTAAATCCTCCACTGGGGCCTTGATGGCCTTCATCCCACAGCCTGTGACAAGTTGGGCAAGGTGGCATCTGCAACCCACATCCTGAACATAAGGTTGACTAGCTTTTGGTTTGGTGATGGCTGAATGATGCTTTCCTTTCATTACGCTGCAGTTGTCAGAGTTGAAGGCCACCAGGTTATCCCATGGGATTCCTCTAGTTCTATCACAGTCAGACAAATAAATGTTTTGTTAACATCCATGCCATCAAATTAAAATGAGCCTTAGGTGCATTCTTTATTGGGTAAATAAACTCACCTCAAAGTGGTTTCCAGCTTCTCATAAATATTGTCTGCTGTTCCCACATTGCAGACTGGCATGTCAAAAAATGTATTCACAACCTCAACACTGTTCTCATCATACACTCTTTCCAGTATTAATAGTTATTTTTCTGTCTGCTTGTTGTTTGACTCATCACAAAGTAATCATCAACAAGCTCTGACTTTCAAAAGTTTTGTTTTCCAGTAGATGGCAGCAATCTTCCACTAAACTATATGGCATGTTTCACATTTTCGCCATGAATAAAACTGAGAAATGTAGATCTTCTTTAAAGCGACGCTATTTTGCTCGCAGGTTTCTCTATAGAGCTCCCCCTACAGCTTCGGAATAGATATTTGACAACACTGTCGTCAAAACTCGTTGGTGACTCTCCCCCCTCCCATCTTCTCCCTCTGGTCATGAGCATTTGTTTTCAAAGAAGCCGGCAAACGCACAGAGCCATGTCCACTGAGGTATGTATGATACACAGAAAGCTAGCATATAAATGTTAAGATAGTGTATGTGTGCAGTGCCGTAAAGCAATTTGTTACATCGCGAGACATGTCAGAGAAAACAGTGCTGTCATCGTCCACCTCAGTTCAGTTCTCATATAATGGAGTCAATGCATAGCCTGGAAATCTAGACGCACCCTAGCGGCAGCAAAATTTATTTTGCAGCCAGTTTAGTCTAGCAACTCTCCGTTAACTTTCGAGCTGGAAAAAACAAACTCTAGTCAGGCCAATCACATCGTGTATAGAGTCGGTGGGCGGGCTTTACATAATGACGACAGAGTTGTGATGGTTCTGTGTGAATTCCCTGCTACTTGAAAACAAAGAAGAGCTGCTGCTGGCGAACAGCGGTCTTTCGAATCGGCTTTGGCCGCGACTCTGGAGGACTTGAAGTTAAGCTTTTCTTTGAGAAAAGAACAAAGAACGGCACTTAAGTCATTCTTAAAACAGGAAGATGTGTTCGTAGTTTTGCCGGCCACATACGGCAAAAGTTTAGTCTATCAACTAGCTCCGCTGTTGGGAAAACGCTCGGGTTGGTTGTAGCGCTGTCCTACTGCATGCAGAGCGAATTTGAACGACAGCCATTTATCCCGCCCCTCGGATTGAGCCGTGACAATGGTGAGTTGCCAGACCTAACATCTTGATGTAGGTCTGGCTTGCCAGGCTAGTCAATGCAGGCAGATCAATAATATTGTTGAATATTAGGTGTCCTCAACTAAGCAAGCCAAAAGCCAAAGGCGACAGTAGCAAGGAACCAAAACTCAAAGGAAAGAAAACCTTGGGAGAAACCAGGGGACCAGTTCTGCTCTGGCCAACAAACGAACAGTGTATGATTATGATTCAGGCAGTATTACAGGTCAGAAGTCAGATTGGATCAGAACATTGAGAATATTTATCCAGTTTCATCTGGCCGATGTCTGTCGTGTCTGAGGCCTTCACAGGGGAGAGTGACACAAGTGACACAATCTCTGCTAACACTTGAGTTCAGAGATGTGAAGTGTTAGCCAATCAATTGATTGGTTGACCTTTTGACCCAGCCTTGACCTAGCAGTGACCTTGTGTGTAATTGAATAATTTGATAATAGGATAATTGGATAATATGTCTATGACCTCATGAGTATATTGTTTAATATTTGAACTTTGGCCCGGTTATAAAGGCAGAGTATAAGGGGATTCATTGTTTAATATTTGAGCTTTGAGATAATGGAAGTGATGAGGGTTATTTTTCAATCTCTGACATCAGGATGTTTGTGACACGCAAGCATCAGCATCGCGCTCCCTCCCACCCTCCACATTCCAGAGCACAGTGGGATTGCTGGGGACAGTGGAAGTGATACAATAAAATATCTTCCTAATTTAACTAAAGTTGAAAAACATTCTGTTCCTTAAAAGTGTATAAATGAAATGTTTATAATATGAAATATAAAATAAAATAAATATCTTGCTAATTTAACTAAAGTTGAAAAACATTCTGTTCTTTAAAAGTGTATAAATTAAATGTTTATAAAAAAATATATATAAAATATAATATAAAATAAAAATCTTGCTAATTTAACTAAAGATGAAAAACATTCTATTCTTTAAAAGTATATAAATGAATTGCTTATAATATAAAATATATAATATAAAATCACAGAGCCCTCTCTCACAGCACCGTCTGTCGGTCTCTGACTCAGAGGGCTGTATTCAGTGATCAGGATGAGACATTGTGAATGTTTTGTTAGTGATCAATTTATTTCAAAGCATAATCTTAAAAGTTTAAATGATATCTTTTAAAAACAAAAGATGTTTTAAATTAAATTCAATTAATTATTAAAAGTCTTAATAAAAAATATATTATACATCGATAGTCTGTGGAAAAACTTGACTTGAACTTAAAGTATATTTTTTATTTATCAGGCGTATGTAAAATAATTCGAAATTTGAAGCATTACAAGTCATATCACACATGTGAAATGTTCAATAATTCCTTAAGTTGTATCTGTGAGAAAATCACCACATAGGCCTAT
This sequence comes from Rutilus rutilus, assembly GCA_021464565.1. NCBI lineage: Eukaryota > Metazoa > Chordata > Actinopteri > Cypriniformes > Leuciscidae > Rutilus > Rutilus rutilus. The sequence continues at coordinate 65,321,193 of JAJAQA010000001.1, read as the reverse complement.
CTTCAGAGAGAGAGAGAGAGAGAGAGAGAGAGAGAGAGAGAGAGAGAGAGAGAGAGAGAGAGAGCAACAATGAAAACATTTAGAAACTGTGAACCCTCAGGCTGTCCCATTGATAGGCTGCTTATAAGGTCCATCCGATCAGCACTGCGTCTTCTGAGAAAGAAGTTACTTGACAATCATTAATGATATTTATATATAATATTTATTATTATTATTAATTTTATTTTTGTGTATAAATAATTGTGTATAATTATTTTTATTTACATTTTGTGTAATACTATTTTTATGAGCTCAGACATTACCACAAAATACATTTTTGTATTTTTTATTTAAACATTATACTTTCGAGTATACATTCATACATTTAAGTAGTGAAGAAAATGATAGACCAGCATTACGTACATAAAGTAAAACAATTACGACATTTACAGATGGTCTAACCAGAATAGAAAATCTCTGCAGGCTATCATGTTTTGGTCTAGGGTATAGCTTATCAGACTTTCAACTATTTCACCAATGTCAGGTTTTGCATTTTTTGACAGCAGTGACACACAGAGATCTGTTACAAATGTATATATACAGAGTATTTCGGTGACTCTGAATACGTCACTACATGCACGCAACACATCGAGAACTTTTCTGAGGCTTACGCCGATCGGCTCTTTGCCGTTAAAAAACATGGGCGTTACATCAGTCCATGAATTTGTCAGGCCTCTTACGACATTCATTTCATTTTTGAGATTTGTCACATGTTTGGTATCCTGCGCACAATCGTTTTTCATATCACACGCAGCATCGATGATCCTCTGCATCAAGCCAACCATCTGGCCTCTAAAATGATCTTTAAACATACAGTCTTACGTATCTCTTAAACGACACTCTTTCCCGTGGCGCACTCACACACCCTCCGGCTGCATGTACCCCACATCGCCAGAACTCAACGGGTAGTCTCTCTCCATCAGGTTTTGCGTCGCCTTTTCAAAAGTTTTTAGATTTTTAAAAGGTCAAAAGGTCAACCCATCAATCATCATTAATTAAAAAGCCATCAATCATTTTGACATATGGTGTAGCATAATGCTACTGCCAACATTCAAAAATTTGGTGGTTAAAGATGAGGACACATTAGATGGCATTTCAAAAAGAGGATTAAAAAAAAGGTTCTGCAATACCATAATGTTCATCCTCTTTTCTTAGCAGTTCAAAACAATCCCATGATTTGATCACTGAGCCATAAAAACTGAGAGTGAGTGAGTGAGTGTGAAAATAGATTATCGATTTCGAATAAAATTTGGATTCAATATATGCATAGTTTTGATCTTAGATTTTGTTATAAACTTGTTTTTGTATTTTAATTCGTTTATTTTCCTGGAAGCCTTTGATCCTCCTTATAAATAAGAAAATCTTGAATTCATTAATATTAAATATGACTCATAGGTGTAATTCAACTTTAAGTTTTGTCGAATTGTTATTTTTCAGTCTCATGTTACTTCATCAATCAGTTATTTTACTCAAGCCCAGTGGAGACTGAGACGCCGTCACTAGAAAAACACAATATTCTGTTGCTTTCTCAATATTTAGGGATTTAGTCTCAGATGATCATTCACTTTACAAGCAGGTGTTGTTCGTTACCATGGCAACCGCAGGTGTTGTACGTTAGCATGGCAACCGCAGGTGTTGTTCGTTACCATGGCAACCGCTTGAGTGTCCATGGTGAACACGCTTCTCATGTGTAAAAAGTTCAAAAAAAGCTTGACGTGTGTCGTAATTATACATTATTTAAGGTTATTGTATATTTGTTAAAATATTGATATACTCTTGATGTTGATATTGATGTAGGAATTAATTTGTCCCTCGATGCAAGCCAATGTCAACTGTGTGTGTGTGTGTGTGTGTGTGTGTGTGTGTGTGTGTGTGTGTGTGTGTGTGTGTGTGTGTGAGGAGAGTTCAGGATTACATCAGGGCTACACAGATGTAAGTCCTCAAACACAGTTTTAGTGTGTGTTGTTGTAAATGTTGCTGTTGTAATGTGTGTGTTCTTGTGTTCAGATGCCGTTGATCTCACACTGGATCCAAACACAGCACACACTCGTCTCGTTCTGTCTGAGGAGAACAGAAAGGTGATGTGTGTGAGAGAGAGTCAGTCGTATCCTGATCATCCAGAGAGATTTGAGTATGATCCTCAGGTTCTGTGTGGAGAGAGTCTGACTGGACGCTGTTACTGGGAGGCTGAATGGAGTGGAGATACACACACACACACACACACACACACACACACACACACACACACACACACTGACTGACACACACACACACTGTAAAAAAAAAAAATTACAAAGAAAATGTGGAACCATTTAACACATTTTAATTTTTATCAGAAGTGTGTAATTACATAAACACACACATTTCTCCAGTTGTGTAACTGATTGTGTGTGTTACTGCATTATCAGCGTTATTGATATTCACACACTTTATTTGTGCACAATGTGTTATTAAAATCCTTCAGATGATCTGATTAAAACTGCTGGATCTCACAGGATTATTATAATCAATAATGTGAAATGAATAACACATCATCTATATAATCATAGAGATAAGTGTAAATTGAACATTAATCTACTGTCACCTCCAGTATTTCACTGTTAATTCACATGTTTTATTACAGTTTAATCATGTTATTGTAGTTTATGGTCAATAAACGCTTGTTCCTGTTTCAGTCTGAACATGTTTCTTCAGTTGTTGATCTTTGACTGTTATTTTCATTCATGATAAACGTTTGTCACCCTGAGTTTCACTGTTTTTACACGTTTGCTTTTTAATGTCCAGTTTTGACTGAATCACTTTATGAATCTTCATCAAAAGAGAGTTTGGATTGAATCTAATACAGAAGAACTGTTGAACAGGAAAGTAAATGAGTCTGGGACAAATAATCAAAGTCAAAGTAACAAAAACACTATTTTAATGTGTAATTATATATTTAAGTACTGAGTAATATTAAGCACATGTACGTACTAAAGTGTTAGGGTTAATTTATAGTTATTACTATAGTAAATAAATGTAACGTGTAACAATGACACTGTATAATAGTGTTACCAAAAAAAACCTGTAAAAAACAAAACGTATTTTATAAACACACAGTATTCGTGTTTGTTTCATATAGTTTTAGAAAACTTTTATATTATTTTCTACAAGTTTAAAAACTGTAATGTGGTTTATGTAAAAATAATATAGTACGTATTATCCTTAAACACCTTTATATGTGAGACTACATCTGAATTATGTTAAAAATATTGCAATTATAATTTTAAATCAGAATAAAATTAAAATAAATGCTCATTGTTTATTTTTCATTCATTAATAAAATGTTCTATTTGCTACTGCAATACCGGCGCATAGCTGAAATAACAGATTCGTCTATTCACTGCCGATCATAATATCAAATTGCTATATGGACTAGTGACTCTGAATATTAAAGACTGCTATCAAAGTCTGGTTGTTCAGCAAGTCTCTGCAAATGAGTGCAGGTTCATGTACTACACATACTCAAGTACACGTTCATCTTCAGCATTTCATCGTCAGATACGCTCAGAAACCCATCAAAATAAAAGTTTGGTTTAACGTGAAGAAATTATCACAGATATATTTTACTGGAGTGAAGCTATATTGTCATTTAGTTGCTCAAATGCTCAGTACTAGTACCTAGTGGTTGGTGTTTGTATCAGTTCTAACACTGCTATTATGAGGTATCACCATATGTCATCATTCTGTTTTATTTAGATTAGGTTAGATTAGATATCAAGGGGAATATCTATATACTTAAAAATCCTGGGTGTTGTGACACTGTTTTTGCTTTTAGATCAACAAATAATAACCCAAAATTATTGTCTTGATAATGTCATGCATAAGACTTTTTTTTCCCTGTCCTGTCCTGGGGCCTCATTTATAAACGTTGCGTACGCACAAAAGAAGGCGTACGCCGCTCTCTACGCAATAATTGGTATTTATAAAAAGCAAACTTGACGGGAAAATGTGCGGTCCTTCATGCAAACTCTGACCCAGGCGTACGCACAAAAACGGGTGAAATGAGAACTGGCGACACCGTCGGCAGATTGAAGAAACATGTGAAAGTGTGTGAAACTAGACCGTTGTGTAAAAGAAATGACAATACTGCCTCTCATAAATAACATGAAGACTTCACAAAGCAAGTCTTACAATTAACAGCCTACACGAACACCCGTTTGATCGATCTGCAGTGTAAAACAAACAAAATCAAACGAAAATTACAACAGAAATGCAAATTAACACATATTTGCAAAAAGAAAAGTGAAATATGTTCTGCAATAATATTGGCATGTTATGCAATTCATCCTCATAACACATCTGTAGCTTGTCAGATGCAATCAAATGGATAGTAATAAAATGCCATGATGCCATCACAATGCGTAATGACGTACAATGGCTGATCTTGCGCTTCACGCTTGCGCGTGAGTGACGTTACGTTTCTTGGTTTTCCTCTCTGTGTTTGCCATGATTTCGCAATCGATGAATATTAACTTATGGGCGTTTCACGTACTATTTATGGGCAACTATGGGCGTGACTTGAAGCCGCAAAAGCTTGCGCTACATTTAGAATTGATTGTGATTTATTAAGGGAAAACTGTGTAGAATGTGCGTGCGCACGGTTTTATAAATCCGAATATTTCTGTGCGTACGCACGTCCTATGTTTCATCCGTAGGGGAGAGCGGGGCACAAAGTAACGCTTTTTGACTTTCTCAGTTTGTGTAAATCTACTAATGGTTCAGAGTATTTATTTTTTCCCACATTAATTTCCCACATGTATAATTATGTGGTTTTGTTACTTTTTTCTGGATATACCCCGAAAGAATGGAAGTGAAATGTGACAACATGCCCCATAGGTGGGGTACATTGTAACATGAGAGGGGCACACTGTAACATGACATATGTTAAAATGTTTTAAATGTTTTAAAAAAGCTTAAAATGTTATCTGATCTAATAAACCAAACTAAACTGACAAACTAAAATATTTTCTAAATAAAATACAATTAAAAAACTTTTTCATATAAAATAATGGCAATTTTTAATAATTAAATATAAACTCATTTTTGAGTTTTGACTACGAACACAGGAAAACACAGCTATACAACATAGTTCAAAACAAATAAATAATTAGTAATTTCTGAACATTGACTCTCAGTCTTTATTCACCTTTTTCTCATGTTTTCTCAATAAAATTAATAAAAGTATAGAATATAATAGCATATTTATAATAGGGGCACATTGTAACGCAGTGTTACAACATGCCCCCGCCTGCACAACTGGGATTTAAACCCTGATAGTGTCTTCTGCTAGTTAATGAAGCATTAAAGAACTAGCTCAACTGTTAAATAACATATTGGAGATTAAAATAATATCAGATTTGTCTCATTTTAAATAAACACAAAAAATAGAGATGGAAAATTTTATTAAGTAAGAAATGTACTTTTGCTATGGTTTAATAAATGTTTATGGATATCTTCCAAAAAAATAAATAAATTTTGTAGTTTATTAAAAGTATTTAAATTACTTTAAAAAAGTATTTAAAACAAGTGTGTTACAACTAGCCCCGTGTTACGTTGTGCCCCGCGCTCCCCTACGCCACTTCTGACGCAAATCCTAAGCAAAGTTTTATAAATGAGGCCCCTGGACTCGGTCTTGACTCAGACTCAAACCTTTTTGGACTCGGCCTTGTCTTGGACTCGAACCTCTTTGGACTTGGTCTTGACTTGGACTCGACAAAGGTGGTCTTGACTACAGCCCTAGAAGAACTCAATATTCTTATATTGCTCTTTCAAGTCTGAATGTTAATATTAGTTTTGTTTGATTTGCGTAAATTGCTAAATAATAGTTGAACAGAAAATGATTGTTGTAAAGTTTTGACATTTGAAAGGCCGAAAGGTAAATGAAAGGTAAATTGGTAAAAAGGTAAATGAAAGGTAAATGAAAGGTAAATTGGTCAGGAAGGAGTTTACAATGTGAATTAATAAAGTTAATTAAGTACAAGCAAACATTATAAATATATATGAGAAAGAGAGGTATCTCATGTGTATATAAACACGTATATTTATTTTCATGTTTTGCACTTACGATTTTGAAATGAAAAGAGTGAATCAGTTTAAACCATCCATTAACATCTAATTATCAAAAACACAACGCTGACAAAACAGATTACAGTCAAATAAACAGACTTACAAAGAGTAACAATCAATTCAGCCTTTATTTCAAATTCACCTCATTTACAAATACTACATAGAACATCCGTTCTGGTAATTTATCATTTCATAAACAGAAAACACAGCAGATTATCAGAGATCAGCATTAAATCTCTTTCATCTGTAAAGTGCATCAAAGTTGAAGAAACTCAACATGTACAAATGGAAACTGAACTCACACACAGTTTTACTTCAACATATTTGCTTTGGGATCTTGAATTATTACATATAACATCAGATTTTCATTGAAGTTTAACATCATTATTTTGTCCCTGTAACTAAAGTAAATCAGTTTGACCTGAATCAAAGATGAAGTTAAATCCAGCACATGAGTTTCACTTCATCATTTACTGTGCTCTGTTTGGACCCGGAGGAACGTGAGCTTAGAAAACACTCACAACTTAATATTGTTCAACTTAAACCATATTGCATCTAATCAGTGACTTCTCATTAATGAGTGAATGCACTAAAGTTTGAATGTTTTTAACATGCTATTTCTTCATTTAACCCCTTTTTATTCATTAAAAAATGAGAAATTCTTTAAAATGTAAAAAAAAATTAGGAACTAGAGCAAAAACCAGTGTGATGCAAGAAAAGATAAATTTGTATCAATATGAGACATTTTATTTGAATATATCATTAGATGAACTTCATGAGAACATATAATAAGAGAATTACCAGTATGAACTTCATTGACTTCAATTGATTTACTTAAATTAATTTGAAACTTATAACTCATGACTGCTCAAAACAGTCTAAATTTATGAAACCTACATATTCTTTTTCCAACAAAACAACATCAATATTACTCAGTAAAATGAACATGTTGTTTGTAAACATTTCATTAATAAACTTTTACTTCCATATGAAAAAATGAGATGATAAACAGCTTGAATCTTTTCATGCTGCAATGGTTCATCAATAGGTGGCAGCAAAGTGAAATGTGGACTTTTGTGGGAAATGTGGGAAGGATCAAATGTGTGTGTGTAGGAAAGAGGATAAATGTATTTTACAGAATTAATTTGAGACAAATCTAACCAATAGATGAAAAACATCAGCATAATTTCATGTGTAAAGCTACAGTTCACTTTCAGGTCAATACAGACCCGAACGCAAAAGCCACAGTTTAAATGGTTAATATTTCTTACATTTGTTAAAAATAAAAAAAAATCTGAATTTTTATTTTTTTATTGTCTTAACAAACCAACAAAATTCCATCTTCGTACTAAAAACTATGGATTTATAAAATAAATAAAATGCTTGTACCTCTTCTGGGTCAAAATGGAGCCGAATGCAATAAGAGTTTAGACAGACGTTTCAATAGAGTCTCTGATTTCAACTTTAGTTTAGAGTTTGGTGAATATAAATGATGATTCTCCCTTGCATTTATTTAGTTAAAGGCACAATATGTAACTTTTTTGCTTTAAAAATAGCAAAAATCACTATATCTATGTTATATATTTTTTTTTTGTTGTGTACTTACATTATCCTGACTGTTTCCAACAACTTTCAAAATAGGAGAAATTTGGGTAACACTTTATATTACGACCCGCAAACAACTGCGTAAGTAAACCGAAACTACGGTGTACGTTTCTGTAAGTATAGTGTACTTCCGTGTATAAGGGAACAATATGTTAAGTTTTGGGTAATAAAGGGGTAACAAGCAGATATACAACCTGCAATGAACTTCGTAAGTAAACCGAAATTACGGTGTATGTTTCTGTAATTATAGTGTACCTCCGTGTAGGTGTAAGGGAACAATATGTTAAGTTTTGGGTAATAAAGGTGTACAACCAGATATACAAGCAAATTATTTATAATGTAATTATTTTAAAACTAACAGGTACCTATTCTGTTAATATATTCCAGGAAAAAATTGTACGTCTGTTGTATATAAAAGTTATCATCACATTTCTGGCAAAATATGTTCTTGTGCAATGTAGTTACAGGGTAATTTTGACATCTGTGGGTTGTAAATTAAATTTTTTGGCAATGCTATTTAATGGCTTTTCTTACTAAACTACTTAACGTTAAGCCAAAAAAAAAAATAGTATTTGCTATGTTTTTAATTTAAAACGTACCATGTAGTACTTAGTACTACTACTTACCTTATCACATTGTACTGCAATGACACTTAAATGTCAGGGCAAATATACTGTGTAATATTTTTTTTTTGTTTTTTGTTTTTTTAATAAGAGTACCTTTCTCTGTAATTACTGTGCAAATAGTGTTGTTTCGTATTGTTACATAGTAAGTAGTGTTTGTTACCCATTTCAACTGTGTAGTTACAGGGTAAGTGTAACTCCTGCGGGCTGTAAATTAAAGTGGCGCTTGTTACCCCCTTGTTCTGTGTAGTTACAGGGTAAGTGTAACTCCTGCGGGCTGTAAATTAAAGTGGCGCTTGTTACCCCCTTGTTCTGTGTAGTTACAGGGTAAGTGTAACTCCTGCGGGCTGTAAATTAAAGTGGCGCTTGTTACCCCCCTTGTTCTGTGTAGTTACAGGGTAAGTGTAACTCCTGCGGGCTGTAAATTAAAGTGGCGCTTGTTACCCCCTTGTTCTGTGTAGTTACAGGGTAAGTGTAACTCCTGCGGGCTGTAAATTAAAGTGGCGCTTGTTACCCCCCTTGTTCTGTGTAGTTACAGGGTAAGTGTAACTCCTGCGGGCTGTAAATTAAAGTGGAGCTTGTTACCCCCTTGTTCTGTGTAGTTACAGGGTAAGTGTAACTCCTGCGGGCTGTAAATTAAAGTGGCGCTTGTTACCCCCTTGTTCTGTGTAGTTACAGGGTAAGTGTAACTCCTGCGGGCTGTAAATTAAAGTGGAGCTTGTTACCCCCTTGTTCTGTGTAGTTACAGGGTAAGTGTAACTCCTGCGGGCTGTAAATTAAAGTGGCGCTTGTTACCCCCTTGTTCTGTGTAGTTACAGGGTAAGTGCAGTAAATATACAATAAAGGATCCATTTGATCCTTTTATTTTACAAAAAAAATGTCAAAACACTTTTTCATCTTAATAAAACATTATCTTTTCTACAGTATACTCAGACAACAAAGTAGTCTGAGTACCCCACAACAAAGTTTGAGTCAGATCATGGGGGGGTTGTAATATTTTATAGTGATAATGACTGTAGTGCAGTAGAAAATGTTTTTTAAAAAGGCATAGTTGTTCTGACAGCAAAAAAAAAAAGAAAAAAAAAAAAGCATGAAACACAAACCTGAGGGCTGTGGCAATAGTTCAATAGTTCGGATTGAGCTGATCAACAAACGGACAGGGAACTACGTCATCACGTTGAAAGATCACGCCTGCGCCGGCCGAAGTACCGCCCCACTGTTTACAATGCGACCGTACGTAGGAGGATAATTCAAATAGTATTGTTTGCGATTATATATATAGAAATAGTATTCAGTGAATATGAATATGAATAGTATATGAATAACATTCTGATGAATATGAATAGTAGTTCAAATAGTATTGCCGGCGCAGGCGTGACCTTTCAACGTGATCACGTACTTCCCTGTCCGTTTGTTGATCAGCTCAGTCCGAACTATTGAAGGTAAAAAGTCTATAAATTATATATTTCTTTTTTTTTAATGACCTATCGTTTCGCTAGATAACAACCTATTCTTCAGCTGTGATCGCGTACAGCCCGTTTAAACACTTAAAAGACTTTTGAAACTGCATTGATTTGGACTTAACGATGGTGACCAATGAAGTCCGTTGTAAATTTTCATTTTGGGGTGAACTAATCCTTTAACAAGTGCATTTATAATGTACAGTACCAGTGATGTTTAGTTCTTCAATTTGATGTTTTAAAAAATAGGAAAGTGGTCACAAGTATAAGCCCTGGAGTAGGGCAGGAGTAAAATTTAAACGTCTAACCTTTCTTTCTTTCTTTCTTTCTTTCTTTCTTTCTTTCTTTCTTTCTTTCTTTCTTTCTTTCTTTCTTTCTTTCTTTCTTTCTTTCTTTCTTTCTTTCTTTCTTTCTTTCTTTCTTTCTTTCTTTCTTTCTTTCTTTCTTTCTTTCTTTCTTTCTTTCTTTCTTTCAAAGATAAGATTATCACTCTTAAAGCAGAGATCACCTTGCTCAAAGATGAGTGTGATTTTTTGAAAAAGGAAACTGAAAAGATGAAGTCTGCTGTCCCATCTGCAATGGCACAGAGATATACTGTTACTATAGTGCCACAGCCCTCATGTTTGTGTTTCATGCTTTTTTGTTTTTTTTTGTTGCTGTCAGAACAACTATGCCTTTTTAAAAAACATTTTCTGCTGCACTACAGTCATTATCACTATAAAATATCACAACCCCCCCATGATCTGACTCAAACTTCACCAAAATGTGTTTTCTTCAAAATTACAGTTACTACAGTAATATCAGGTGGCACCAAATGTTTTAGAGTGGAGGATTGTTCGACAACTTAAAATTGAAGGTGTAGCTTGCTAAGAGCATGTATATATATTCATATTTTTGCAGTGCAGCAAGTCCAATGGGACTCCATCAACTCCTCAACTTCAGAGTCCCCAGTGGAAGTTAAGAAAAAGAAGAGCAAGAAAAGAAAGAAGAAGAAAAGCAAGAGAAGCAAATAAAGGGGAGGGGGGGGGGGGTATAATGTGTTACTTTGTTGTCTGAGTATACTGTAGAAAAGACAATGTTTTATTAAGATGAAACAATTTTTTGAAATGTTTTTGTAAAATAAAAGTCAGAAATTAAATTGGATCCTTTATTGTATATTTACTGCACTTACCCTGTAACTACACAGAACAAGGGGGTAACAAGCGCCACTTTAATTTACAGCCCGCAGGAGTTACACTTACCCTGTAACTACACAGAACAAGGGGGTAACAAGCTCCACTTTAATTTACAGCCCGCAGGAGTTACACTTACCCTGTAACTACACAGAACAAGGGGGTAACAAGCGCCACTTTAATTTACAGCCCGCAGGAGTTACACTTACCCTGTAACTACACAGAACAAGGGGGTAACAAGCGCCACTTTAATTTACAGCCCGCAGGAGTTACACTTACCCTGTAAATACACAGAACAAGGGGGTAACAAGCGCCACTTTAATTTACAGCCCGCAGGAGTTACACTTACCCTGTAAATTCACAGTTGAAACGGGTAACAAACACTACTTACTATGTAACAATACGAAACAGCACTATTTGCACAGTAATTACAGAGAAAGGTAGGCTAGGACGAGCAGTTTGTGCTAAAGCTGATTAATCGTCCTATCCTGGTCTTGCGTGGGGAGAACGGCTTTGTGTGTCACCACAAGAACTCCAATACACTGGACGCCAGTCGCTCTGTTTACGACATCTTCTCATTGCTTTTCAGCGATGGCGCATACCATATAAAAAGTGAGTCATATCGTGTGAGCTGAGACTGACGAGAGTTTCACTGAGCAACACTGACTCTGTTGGGCACTTCTGCGCAAAATTCCTGATGCATGTATTTTCTTTTTTTCTACCACAGGTGGAAATGAAAAGTTTTGGTATGTCTCCGGCAGTGGTCTGGTGTGCACAGATGGGGACAAACCGGAGGATTTCTTCTTTGAGTTTGTGGAGTATGGACGGGTTGGCATCAAGGGTCAGAATGGCAAGTACCTGCGTGAAGACCAGGGAGGCACGCTGATGGGCGATGGGTTAAGCGTGGACGCCTCTTCCCTGTGGGAGCACTGAGTGCTGGACAGAACCAGAGACACAAACTCACTCAGAAACAATCAGTTCTCGTACTGACACCTGTTAAACTAATGACTTTCAGGAGAACGCTGTTCATTCATGTTCTTTCCTCAGTCTTTTTTGTGAGTAAGTGAAATATGTGTGGTTTTATCTGTTTCTAATACTGTAAATGTTAGTGTCGCCCTTTGATTCATCAGAAAAATACAATATTACACTTCACTCCTTGCAGTGGCGGATCTAGAATTTTTTAAAAGCATGACCACAGTCGGGCCACCCTTCACAGAGAGGGGCCAAGCTTAACACAATCATGCACAATTCTTAAATCAATGAGGTTTTCATACACTTTCCTGAGTTTCTTTGCTGCTGGCTCTACCGCTTTGTTCATTCACTGTTATTTATTAAACTACTACAATAACAGCTTAAATATTTCCATGTTTAATTTTTTTCTTCATTAAGAATAACACACATAATAAAATATAAAACAACATTTGAAGAAAAAATAAAGCTTCTGTTCAAATCTGGAGTTCTGTTTTTGTTCTGTTTCTGTTTTGGGTTCCAACAAGAATATTCATGAGATAAAATATGATAAAATAAAATAACTACAGCTTAATGTTGTTCTGATCATGTTTTATTTCAAATCTGAGGATTACTCTAAAACTTTTTTAGACCATGCCATGTGATTTTGTTTAGAGGAGACTAAAATGCTAATAATAGTTACTCATTTTATCTAAGCATGCAGGTTTTTTTTCTTTCCTTTTTTCATTTTTACGATCTGATTAGGCTTCTTATACAGATTAAGGCAAACAATATATTATTTTGTAGTATTCTACTGTGATAAAAGCTATTTCGATTAGCAATACCAGTGATTGATTGGTTGCATCATGTCATTACACAATTATTTAGTTTTCTTATTTAAAGCTGCAGTCTGCAGTCAGTTTTTCCTCTTTGTCGCCATCTCTGTTCGAAATCTGCAATTGCAGTTATTCGCGGAATTATCAACTTTACGTGGGTAGTGCCTCCTCGGCATGGCACAGCGTGGATGAATACAATGTTTTGAGGAGAATGTGCGGCTGTCAGTCACTGGTGTGGATACTGTCATTCGCAATCACAGATTCTACTTTTTAAAAGTATGACCAACATAAGAATTTTCACTGGAAAATTTCATCTGAACAAGTAAGTAACATCCACTTTTGTTCTGACCAACTAAGGGGAACTGCAGTAAATCGCGCTGATTAAATCTAACGCTCGCTTATCATATCATGTCAAACCGTGGAAATTATACTTTGTTCTCAAATTGAGTTTGTGGATATTTATGTTATTTATCGATTTTTTCGCATGGGACGGTTGCAGTCTATTTTTCTCAGAAGTCTTTCGCGTTTTACAATGGGTGAATCTCCAGTTGTCACTGGTGATTGTCGTTTGAACCTTTCTGGATCTGCCATCAAATTGATAAGTTTAATTATATCAAGTGCTGCGAGAAAAGGCTATAAATCTCCACCCAACATCCTCACACTCACAGCCGACTAGCCGAGACACCTTCTTTATGTGTACAGATGTGACGTAATGACGCAAAGACATGCTCGAATTTCCCGGGGAAATCCTAGCCTGACTACGTCAGACTTCTTACTTCCGCTCAATTTCATTTCGCTTCTGTACTCAGTCTGAGACAGCGTAATAGCTTTCCGTTTTCCTCCGGCCTGAAAACAGCCGGCCAATCAACAAACAGAGGGCGGGCTGAGAGCCGTGACGTAGACACTGATTGTACAGTGGATACGTAGATTTACTTCACATAATCTGCAAAAGTCGTTCACAGCCATGTTCACTCCGGTATTTCGCTCGATGGTTTTGTTTTCGCATCATACTACATGTGTTTACAGTGGAAGTTAGATGCGGCTGAGCATGCGCATAACACACGCCATAACCAAACGTTATGTGATTGGCTTACGGGTAACCAATGATTTTAAACTTCAGACAAGCGCCCCCCTGTGAGAAAGAAAACACTTTTCAATTATGCCATGCCAGACTCTGTCTACGAAGCAAAGCGAAGTAGCAGAGTTTAGTATTACCAGGCTAGGGAAATCCACCAGTACCACTGGAATTTAAAACATTATTATAAGCTATTACCATTTTGAATCGAGCTAGGCAGGCATATAGTTTTGAACACTGGCTGGTTATGTACTTGCTCAAATTTATTTTGGATCATTTTTAACCCAAAAAAGCTACGGACTGCAGCTTTAATGACCGAATTTAGTTGTGATAATTTTGGCATAATGCTTTAGGCTATAGCTTGAAAGGTTTTTTTTTTCTTTCTTTTTTTCTTTTCACAATGACGTTTGAGTTCATGATTTTAAGGTTTTTTTTTTTGGGGGGGGGGGTTTTGTGGCAGACTAAAGACTAATGACAGACTGTTGATCTTTGAATAAAAATATGCTTGGTTCTGGTTTGAAATTCATTATATTTTATTATTATCTACCCCCTGTTTGCTTGTGTATATTTCCATTAACAAATGAATCCCCGAATGTTGTTTCAAACTTTCTTGCTATATAGCCTAATAAAAATTGTGCAAAAAAGAAAAAAAAGAAAACGTTTGTAGGCTATGTATGGTCTCGCATTTATACAAGTGGTACTCGATGCAGAGCCAAATGGGAGGAGCTAGAGACCGTTGGCGACTGGATGGGGCGTGTCCAAGGGGCAACATTCTAATCTGAAAAATGAAGCCTACCCGGAAGTGCGAAAAACTGCAATACATTGAAAATCCGCTAGGGCGAGGTCCCAAAAGGGAGCAAATGTCCATAGACCCTCATGTTAAAATGTCCGTTTTCACAGCATAAATTCATGTTTTTACAGGTTGGTCCCATGTACTTTTATTGTATTTTTCAATAGGTTCTGAGTGCCTGACAACTGTGAGGGGGGTGAATTTTTTTCGAACTCGTTAGTTTAGATCGTATTTAGATATAAAATGTATGAGCTTGATTGACAGCTGATAACGAGCATAGGCTGCGCCGAGTGGAATTCCTGAAATTTGATGTCTCGGCCATGATCTGACACAACACATTATACCACCTCTGTATCCTTTCTGAACATTTGTATTGAAATATCGTACATAAAATGGGTTGCTCTGCTATAAGATTTTCCAAGATGGCGCCGCCCATACCCCCCATAAACGGCCTCAAAACCGTTCTTCAGAAAGTCTATGGGTGACGTCACAGACGCTTTGTCCATATTTTTTACAGTCTATGGGCGTGTCCAGCGACGCGACAAAGTTGAGATCTGTTCAACTTTATGCAAATAAAGAGCGACTTTCGGGAGCGACAATCAATAGCAGTGAAGTCAGCAGGGCGCGCGTGATCCGTCACTCTTCAGTGCCAAGTCCGATCCGAGGCAAGATGAATGAGAAGTTTATTTTAGCAACGGGGCTTTACACGGCAGATATAGATGACGCCTGAAACCTTCCTTTTTTACCGGAGTCTGACACTGCCCTTTCTGTTTTATTATTGATAAGTCTGATACTTTTTTGCCATTTCTGTTTTCTTATTTTATATTTTAAGTCCGATAATGTTTTTGCTACTCCTGTTTAAGGCTGCTCTTAGCTTTGCTGCACTTATCTGTGTTGTGCTGTTATGCAAGTATTATTCTCTTTTAATTTTGTAGTTCTGTAAAGCACTTATGTCAGTCAGTGGCTGTTAAAAAGTGCTGTATAAATAAAATCAACTTGAAATTGAATCTACCAGTGGGGATACTAAGAAAATAAATACTGATTGAGTTTTGTAAAATATTACAATGTTATGCGAAGTGTGTTCTTGAAATATATTCATAAAATTTATTATTTTATCTTATTATACCAAAAATGTTGTGTGGAAAAAAAAAGTGTTGTGTTCTTGGAATATACTTATGTTATTTCTTTTATCTTATAACTTTTTATCTAGGGTGCAGTGTGGAGAAAAAATCTCTGGTAGCCGAGGCACTCCTTAGTTAAAATGTCTTTATTAAAGAAATGACACTGAAGAAGGCCCCATGCCGCTACGCGTGGGCATTTTAAAGTTGTCCGTTTAGGACATGTCATTTCTTTAATAAAGACATTTTAACTAAGGAGTGCCTCGGCTACCAGAGATTTTTTCTCCACACTGCACCTTAGATGTTCTACCTTGGACCGAAGAGCACCCAAATCAAACTCAAAAGGAATTGAGCACGCCATCCATCCTGAATCAAAACAGAACTTTTTATCTAGATTTAGAATTATGTTAGGTTAACATTTTGCTAATTTAGGCTAATAGAAACAAATAAATCCAACTCAACACTTGTGGGAGAGTGGAGCAAGTGACTTTTAAATTATCTTCTCCCAAATTTGGTTGGAGTGGATAATCTCAGAGCACATTTGTTATCTTGTTTTTCCTCTAGTGTGGGAAGTCACAAGGCTGGTTTTAGAGTAGCCTACTGGACTGCTTGGTTTCATTAAAATAGCTTAATGCATAGCCTATCAAGGTTGAGTCTATCCAAAATTACAGCCAATATTCCATTTAAATTTACATTAAATTAAAGGAGAAGTTCACTTTTAAAAAAAACTTTTGCTGATAATTTACTCACCCCCATGTCATCCAAGATGTCCATGTCTTTCTTTCTTCAGTCGAACAGAAATTAAGGTTTTTGATGAAAACATTCCAGGATTTTTCCCCATATTATGGATTCTAATGGGACCCAAACGGTTCAAGGTCCAAATGACAGTTTCAGTGCAGCTGCAAAGTGCTTTAAACGATACCAGACGATGAATAAGGGTCTTATCTAGCGAAACGATCGGTCATTTCAAAAATAAATAAAAAAGTTTAAGTTTTATAAGCACAAATGTTCGCCTTGCTCTGTTCTGTGATGCGCGTTCATGACGTCACGTAATAAGCAATTACGTTGAAAAGGTCAAGTTTGATGTGTTTACAAATGTGCGGGAGGAGGACCATATACATTTTAAAATGTATTTGTGTCAGTTTAACGTTTAAAATGCCCATTCGTGTGCGTATCCTAGGTGCTTTAATATTAAAAAGCCAAAAAGAACATTTTTCAAGCGTGACCTTTTCAACGTAATTGCGTATTACATGACGTCACGAACGCGCATCACAGAACAGAGCAAGGCGAACATTTGTGCTTATAAAACTTAAACTTTTTTATTTATTTTTTAAATGACCGATCGTTTCGATAGATAAGACCCTTATTCATCGTCTGGTATCGTTTAAAGCCCTTTGCAGCTGCACTGAAACTGTCATTTGGACCTTGAACCGTTTGGGTCCCATTGGAATCCATAATATGGGGGAAAATCCTGGAATGTTTTCATCAAAAACCTTAATTTCTTATCGACTGGAGAAAGAAAGACATGGACATCTTGGATGACATGGGGGTGAGTAAATTATTAGCAAAAGTTTTTTTAAAAGTGAACTTCTCCTTTAACGGGTGCACAGAGAGTAAGCTTTCACATTGCCTTTTAAGTCTAGTAATTTACATAATCATATAGCAGACACTTTTGTCCAAAGCAGATTTAAAAAGTGAGGAAAACAACGAAACTGTTCATCGTAATAAAGAGAAAA
The DNA here is from genome assembly GCA_021464565.1 of Rutilus rutilus. Lineage (NCBI taxonomy): Eukaryota > Metazoa > Chordata > Actinopteri > Cypriniformes > Leuciscidae > Rutilus > Rutilus rutilus. The sequence continues at coordinate 65,303,686 of JAJAQA010000001.1, read as the reverse complement.
TAATACATAGATACAAAGTTTCAACCGTTTTTAGAAACACACACACACACATAGTGTGAGCAATGTTCTTATTAGGTGTTTACGCGTTTGTCACAGAAACGATAAATATTTAATCATAATCATGACAAATATTAGAGAAAAATACAATACGTATGCCAGCATCTTGCGCACCAAAACAAACTTGTCTTTTTATCACGGTTGAACTTGCACTAACTTGATAGCGCGTCATGTTCTTCTGACGAGATCGATCCTATTCTATTATTCCTAGCTGCGGAAATTATTCCATCAGGAAACTCAGACACCGGACCTGGGTAAGAGAGCATACACAAGAGTAACGAAACGACAACATGCAATAATCACTCCCGCTAGATATAGGCAGCTAACAAAAAGAATTAACTACCTGCAGCTGCAGACTCATTAAATGATCAGCTGGTTTCTAAGCAACAAACAAGCAACACCCACACAGATCCCACACCCACAACATATCAACAGATACACAAAACCAGACACTGTGACATCACTATTTTAATCATGTTTTCATTTAATCATGTTTTCAAAATCATAATTTCCATAAATCATATTCAGATCAAAATATCACATTTGTGTCAACAATAGTATAATGAGTACATTATACTGTACTGTGTTATAATGATCCATATCTGACTGAAAATCAAGCTACATAGTACATTGTTAGTATTTTTATATAACCCCCTTCACTGATTTAATAGGTCCATGATTAAACAACACATGCCAATGACATAAAATTTTGGAAAAACAAAATCTGGATCATTCATTTGTAAAAGTATTTATAGACTATAGTATACAGTAATTTCATGATTGATCAAGTATTGAGCACACAACTGTATTTATTAGAAAATAAAAAGCACTGTCCTCCTACTTTAGGGATTGATCTTACGATAGTCTCTCAAATGCATGGTGGCGTTGTTGGGAAGTCCAAGTCTGATCAGCTCCTCTTGTAACTGAAAATATATGAGCTTTATGACAAACCTACCATGTGATATGTTATTCAGTAATATTATCATTAAATTATTAATTTTTTTAAGTATTTATTGCATTGTTGGAAGATTATATAGAAAGTTATATGTGGTCAATTAACAATATACATGTTATACAAGGCTTATGTAAAAAAATACATTTTCATTTATGTTGGTAAATGAATGATTGAGACTGTTGAGTTACTTACCTGCATAATCACAAGCTCTTCAATCTGAGACTCTGATAAATTTTCTAGACTTGTAACTTCTACTCGCATTCCCATCACTGATCAATAATAATAAAAAACAAGTCAGGTGTCATAATTCATACATTTATGTACTACAGTTTTTTTTGTTTTTTGTTTTTTCGCTTTGGTGCTATTTTCAGAAGTAAGGTATACATTTTCAAAACTCTTAGTGCTAATATCACTACAGATCATCAAAAGTGCATTATTTGTCCAAACATTTCATCATGTTTTCAATTTTGTTAATACAATACTCAAAATCACTAAGTATCATTTTCACAATACAAAATAAATGTTTCATTCACAGTATAGCTGCCTTTCATAACATTTGCCATTACTATCAAACTTTGGATTTGCATCTCTTCTTGTTCAGTTTAATACATTTGTCTATTATTTAATCACATCTTAATCATTGAATCATTTGGCACACCTATAGATACAGATTCTATAGATATAGTTTCTAATTCGTTTGCAATTTCTGATACAGATAACCAAATGTAATGAATTTTTTTTTTTACATTATGAGCGATTTTAATTAGATTATAACCACTATGTTTAAAGTGTGTGTGTGTGTGTGTGTGTGTGTGTGTGTGTGTGTGTGTGTGTGTGTGTGTGTGTGTGTGTGTGTGTGTGTGTGTGTGTGTGTGTGTGTGTGTGTGTGTGTGTGTGTGTGTGTGTGTGTGTGTGTGTGTGTGTGTGTGTGTGTGTGTGTGTGTGTGTGTGTGTGTGTGTGTGTGTGTGTGTGTGTGTGTGTGTGTGTGGTCTGTGTGTCCTGGCAAACTCTACATTATAGGGACAAAATGTCTCTACAAAGATGGCAACATCGGAAATCTTTGTCCTTGTGGGGACATATACTGTAGGTCCCCATGAGGAAAACAGCTTATGAATCATACTAAGTGATGTTTGTTGAAAGTATTTTGACAGAGGCTATAACTATATATAGAGATTTGCAATTTGTGAACATAAAGCAGGATAGAGTACAAAGGAGAGGAAACAGGCAATGACTGTATAACATCAGACTGATCAGAGATGCATTAGAAGGGAGACAGATGGCATAAAATATAGTACATTACAGTATGTATGCCATGTGATACTGTAAACAGATTACCATGGTGATTGCCACATTACTGTATCTCACCCTTCATCTGTAAGGTCAACCATGGATACAGTCATATGGCACAGTGAAAACATTTACTGTATTGCCAGCAAACTGTTCTAGCACAAAACCTCATGGCAGTTTCACAACTTCATCACAGCTTTTGATAACACACATAGATACTATTACAACATTATGGATTCAGTTACAAATTGTGATGGAAATTCATTATTTCTTATATGTATTTTGTTTTCCAAATTGTTAATTTCATTTAGTCATGTGTTTCTGTGGGGGTTTCTAACACATGAAAGAACAAACAGACACCTGGAGCACGAGAAAGAGCTTTAGTCAAAGAATACAGGATGTCGTATAGTAGGGTGCCAGGCCCCTCCTGAGGGAAGCAGGAGGTCATTTAGATTGTAAATGAAGGCCTTTTGGCTTCTCAGGGACAAAGAACAGCATGACCTGCCCAGGGGGGGTAGAACCAGTATGTCTTTAAGGAAATTTACAGAAACTGGGAAAGGAGGAGTCAAGAATGTCAGAAACCTGTATAAAATGTCTCAGTTTTATTATGTCAGTAGGGCTTTCTGTTTCGCAGCTGGGTGGCTGCGGTTGCGAAAAGATTCCTCAAAGAATAAACGCCTTTTCTCATTATAACAATTTTGCCTCTTAATGCTTCTTACACCTGTTGATGCTGTGTTTCTCATTGAAAATTGAAATTTGCTATTACAGCTGGTGTCAGAAGTGGGATCCTGTGCGGACGCTTCTTCTCCTGGTCCTGAGAACGGATTTGACGGGAAAGTGCACGACCTCGGCAGCACCAGGCAGCCGTCTTATACCTCGATGGTTTGAGATAGAAACTCAACAGATTACGAGAGAGAGAGGCAATACCCCGCACTCAGGGCCAGTGAAAGAAAACTCCCACCAGGATTAAAAAAATCCGTGACGATTGCGAGAAAAACAGAAAAGCATCTCTGGGTAAGAAACGGCAAAATTGTTTTATTGAAGTTGAGTGTAATTTGATAATTGTGAGTGAACGTGAACCATATTGGCTGAGTTTTGCTTTTGGTACGAGCGAAAGGTGATTCAGATAATCACAAATTTTTGGGGAAGAAATTGATCTGACAGATTCGGATCGGTTCTACCACACTTAGCTCGTTGGTGGACGGAAGTGCCACAGGTGATTCAGATAATCACAATTGCTGATTAATTAGTTTTACTCAAAAACTCTGTAACCTGAGGAAATCAGAAATTAATCGAGCGCTAGAAAGTGCCTATGGGAAGATTTTGAGTAGAACGTAATTACAGAAACCCGACCGATTTTGGGTAATGAAAAAAAATTGGGTCTGTTGAAGACGTTTGACAGATACTGTAAGACACGTGTCGAAATTGTGAAATCCAGAAGGGAGATTCAGCCAAAATGGGGTCATCTAACAGTAAAGTAGATCATTTTTATACACCAATTTTCTGTCAAAAGAGAAATAATTATGGTGGTAAATGTATGGTTGACATAGAAAAACTGATCAAATATCACGATTTCCCCGAGGCAGGAACCTTGAGTAAGATAAGACTCAATGACGTAAAAGAATCAATAGAAAAGAATGAGGGAAAACAGAATGGTTGTGTGTGTGTTAAACATGTGTGTACCGAGTTGACAACGGCTCCGCCGTCTGCCTACAACACAAACCATTATCCCATAGCGGAAACAACGGCCCAGCTGGACCTCGATCTGGACCGCTCTCCACCGCCCCTGAGAACCGCACAAGAACTGGAGCAGGACAGACAGCGAATGGCACCAAGACTAACAGGGCAGTTTCATGCACATTGCCAGCGGCGCCAGTGCAGCAGGGGAAGGCAGCACAGGCCGCAACAAGCAGCGAAGAAGACGAGGGGACTGAGAGGAAACGCTGCTGGAGGAAAATGGAACTGTTATGTTTGTGCAACAAATGCCCACTCTCACCGAGACTGTACAAAATGCAGAATATGCAAGAAGGACGGACACTGGAGCAGCGCATGTCCTACCATAAAGTCGGATTGAACCGAGAGGGCAGGAGAGCGGGACGGACAGGGTTCGGCTTTGGGAATTCAGTCTCTGGCTACAGCAAAGGGAAGTGAAAATGTTCTTACTAACAAACGCACACACGACGCACACACAAACACATACGCTGATTTACTTTCTGCTACCTGCAATAAAAAAAAATAAAAAAAAAAGTTGGAAATCTTTATGTGTGGCTGATGAAACTTTGAGCAAAGCTATGACTGATGATTTGAGCAGCGTTGTGAATGATGAGCATATGAGATTGTACAAAAGTAGCCTACAGGGTTTTCTGAAATGCTAACTTATCCGTTACTAGTCAGAAAGGGTTGTTGAAGTTTGTTCATGAGTGTAAAACTGTGAACGGACAGTGAATTGTTGGATGGGAAAGAAGCAGATAAAAGAGAACAGAGTCGATGCAGAAGGAACTGTCATGTAGGGGAAGATAGGATGTTTTTCCTGATGGAAACAGTGAATTGTTGGATTGAACAGATACAGAAGGAAGTGGCATGTAGGGAAAGATATAAGGAAAGATATAATTCATATTTATGAACGCCTGTTAAGTCAAACTAAGTTGAAATGGTATGAAATGAGTTTTAGATAAAATAAGGCATTGAGTATGATTAACAGGGATTAACATGATATAAAGATAAGGAATCATGTACGCAAATGTAAGCAAAACGGGAAAAATTCTATATTTTAGAGATAAAATAATGATTGAAATTACGATGTGAATGCTTTATTGTATTAATGATATGAAAACAAGAGTATTGAAGAATAGATTGCCATATTTTTGTAACAAGAGTTGAAGGTGCAAGCGGCTAGGATAGCTGTCTGTGTAATTTAGAGACTGAGAAGATTTAGGGAATCTTGTGTTTTCTGTGAAACAGTAGAGATAAGTAGGACTGAATAATTATAATACAATCTTGTGATTTATGTTGAATCTGCAAACTAACCATTTGATAGAAGAATAAGCTTTTAAAACCAGTGTTGATGAAATGAATGACACGTTAAAGTTTTAATACTGTATGAAGAGTAACTGAACAGTCCTGATAAATAGTGAGATAAAAGAGAGCAAATGCTGTAAGCAGTTCTGCTCATGCTCTGAAGAGATTTGCAGATGATGTTTTGTAAAAGTTTGATTGTGATTGGAAAGATAAACAATAACTTAATTGGCTCCAAACAAAGAAAGTGCCAAAATGACACAAATTTAGAGAAAAGTCTGTGTTAATATGGGTTAGAAAGTAGATCAATGTTAATATGATGAAGATTGTTTCAGCTATTGAAATTGAATTTGCAACTGTAAAAGAAAAGACAGAGAACTGCTTATCAATGGCTCTGTTTGCATTTCCTGAATACAACACAATGTTTCAGAAGTGCAAAATAGGGTGAAGCTGTTAGAAAGATAAAAGGCAGAATAACAGAGAGTGTTTTATTGCAGTCAGCTGGGTCATTCAGTGACTGTATGCGCACTGTATGACTGTAAAAGTAAATGAGGGAGAAATAAAGTTCATAGTTGGAACTTTTGAAAGTTGTAAGAAGATTGAAAGATTTAAGTGTAAGGAATTCCTTTTGAAAGGAAAGGACTATAAAAAGTACCGGTTGACGTAAAATTACGGATAAGACTAAATGAGTTGCAAAATATTTTAAAAGTACCGGTCACTAAAAGGATGATTGTGTCTTGAATGAAACGCTTTGATAAGGTTTTAGATGGTATGGAGAGACAAATCTAATGAATGATTTATAATGATAATCAAAAAAAAATGTATCACAAGCAGAGAGCGCAGCCTCAACAGTCAGGGTTCGTACACTTTTTCCAAGGTCAAATTCAAGCACTTTTCAAGCACTTTCCAGGTCCATTTTAAAGCTTTTTCCAGCACCTTACACTACCGTAAATTACATACCAATACATAGTTAAAATTATTATTTAGTGTTTTTATCACATCAAAAGAGATAAACAGCCAAATGTTTCATAATAGCAGAGGGCTGCACATTATTGAAGAAAAATTAGATATGCGATAACTCAAATTAAATAATGCGATATTCAATATGTGATACGATAATGCTTAAAGTGTGTCAAATTAACTTAAATTATCTTTAAAATGATATAACCTACACATACGTGTTTCACATTCTTTTTGTGATAAGAAAATATCCCTACAACTTCTGACAGTGAACATCAGTGTTTTACTGTAGCATAAGAAGTGTTATTTTAACATCACTGGGGTTCAGGGGTTCAGGTTATCCTACATTAGGTTTATTTAACAACAGAAACTGATTAATCAAATGTAAAAATAAACACTGCTTAGTTTTCACTGCATGAATTAAATATACTGATTCTTATTAAAGCTACAAAAGTTAGCCTATTCAGACAAAAGCAGTGAGCATTTTCTTTGTCTTTTGTTCATGACCCAAGTTATTGCAAGCCGTTGCGATATGCAATTATGCATATTGTAATATATACATTTGCAATATTTCGATATATTGTGCAGCCCTAATATTTAAGCCAATCACAAGTTTTATTCTTCAAAATGTATCACTAAGTATATAGCCTAAAGCATATGAATATAGTTTTCATTATCTTAATGTCCAAATATTGCTTACCAGATAATGTGATTTATAGGCTGTAAAACTGAATTAATTTCAAATATGAAGACTTAGGATTTGAACAGAAATATTTGACAGGCCTTCCCGTTTTGGGACACATTCTTGATATAGACAAGGTTTGAACAATATGCACTGGGCTAACGTTAGCAGGTTAATTTGCACGTTACAGTTCTGTAATTTTGGCAATGTTCACTGCATATTCCACAAATGAACGTGACATAACGGACATGCAATACTTACATTACATTATCACACCAAGTACTCTCAGTCACTAATGGCCCTTTCAGATAGGACGCGGACCGCGCTGCGCTATGAAATGAAACCGATATATTTCAATGGCTTGCGCCGCGCAACTCGGACCAACTCAGCGAGCTCGCGCGCACGCCGCGGTCAAAGTTTAAAATAGTTCAACTGTTGCCGCTGCGTGGCCAATAAAAACGGTGCATCCATACAACCGCGGAAATCAAAATGAAAACTCCGCCTACTTTTGCTCTGGCCAGCGTAACGCAAATCAATCTGTATCTGATTCTAAAGGGCTACATTTTTTTCTACATTTAATAAAGAACTATTTCGTCAGAAAGATATTTCTTGTGAAAGAAATACAGTTACAAATTCAAGCATTTTCAAGCATTTTATCCAAAATTCAAGCACTTTTCAAACCTTGAAAACACAACATCAAAATTCAAGCACTTTCAAGGATTTCAAGCACCCGTACGAACCCTGAACAGTTGAATCATAGAAGCAGATTGATAAACTCCTAGAGAAAACATTGAAGTCAGGTATTAAATTATGGCAATTGAAAACCTGACAACTAAAATTGAAATGAAATTGTTATTAAGAACTAGAATAATTCTTATTATTCCTTTAAGATAAAATAAACAGAAGCAGTGTTACAGGATTAACAGTTGCTAAATGTAAAATGTGTAAAAGGCATTTGATTAAACAAAGGCTTGTTAATGTTGATTTTAAAAGATAAGATTGTGATTTGGCCAAAACAGGTTTGCTTATCTGAATCTGGCATGTGCTGTGACTGAAACTGCCACAGTTTCAGTGCAACAGAGACTCATTCTGAGTGGAAATTTGTAATGTCTAAATTACAATACATGTAATTTATGGAAAAGATGCCTTAAGATGGGCTACAGTTAAAGAAAAGATGGCAGATAAAGTCTGAAGTTAAAGGTTTATGAGAATGCAGTGTACCAGTCCTGATGCCTCAAGAGTCTCTCTCTCTCATTCAATGTCAGCTGAAAACTGTTGTCTGAGGCTGTGTAAAGCACAGTGTTTCAGTTGAACAGATTCATAGATGTGGAAAAGCTAAAACAAATCATGCTACAGGCAGTTCAGATTTGACAAATTTAGAGGACAATTTGTAAATGTTTTAAAAGTAAAACTGAATGATTTTAAAGAAGTCTTTAAAATAATAATGCAGACCTTAAATGATAGAAGTGACATTTTTGACTAGTTTATTTTAGGACCGCTTCTTTGTCTGATTTTAGCCTCCACCATGAAACAGGGCCGATGGCTCCGGCTACAGAAGTAACAGTACACTGAATGTACGATTGTGATCTAAATTCACTGACTATAATCTAAGCAGGTTGCTACCTTTAAGATGATTAATGAATTTAAGTGATTAAATACTGTTGTTATTAACTTGTCTCCCTGTGAACACTATTAGGTCCGAATGGCTCTGATGACTCTTGAATGCGCCTTTTCCTAAGCTCCAGAAAACAACAGATTATGTTGAAGAAAACGGTCACAGATTCTGTGATGGGAAAGAGTGGTAACCAAGTGTGTACGAAGTGTTTACCCCAGAGACGGGTAAGACCCTCTGGCCAAAGGGCAACCTAAGACAGGGGAATTCACGCCACAAACACTGGGCATCTCCTGATGGAGGTGTTTTTATGTGAGAAAGGTATTAGAGTTGAGCGGTGACTGTGAGGCCAGCAGCATCAGCAAACCATTGAGAGGCGAGATGAGCTGTAAGAAGTTACGGCCGTCTGACCCAGAAAATGTGAGTTCCTCTATATACCACTCACCAGAAACCGCGTTGATTGTATGGCTTATTTTTCTGACAAGTGTCTGCAACTATGCCAGGGGACAACACCCTGAAGAAAAGACAATTATAGGTTAAGAGCTGATCAGGGGTGCGTTTCCCGAAAGCATCGTTGGCCAACTATGGTCGCAAGTTCATCGCAATGTCCATTGAACTCTATTGGTAACGACGGAACTTGCGACCATAGTTGGCCAACGATGCTTTCGGGAAACGCACCCCTGAATGGGCATTCAGGAGCCAGCAGAGACCATTGAACTAATGGTTATCTGTTGTGGAGACAGTTTAAAAAAAAAAAAAAAAAAAAAAGTTGTAATGTTAGTTGCCTGATGAGCAAGGAAAACAGAGATTTGTGTTGATGCTGAACTAATGTGTCAGTTCTGACTCCTGTAGATCATTTAGACATGACAAAGGACCATTATATGACATGGTGGTGGCTAAAGATGACTCAAGAGAATTTTCTGGAAAACAAAGGTTAGGTAAATTGAGTATTTAAACTAAAGATAACCTTAGAAAAGATCATAGAACGATTGAATATGACTATGATTATTTTAGTTACAGTCCTAGGAGGCTGTTGAAAAGATTATTTGCTTATAGTGAGAGAGAAAGAGACTGCTTGGGATGGTACTCTGTCTGTTCTTCTGTTATCAGTCAGCCAAAGAAAGCTGAAGCAAAGTAATAATTATGCACCAAAACAATCCAGCTGACTTTTCTAAAATCAGATGGATAATGAACAGACATGCTTTGAAACTGGTTAAGAGGCCATAAAAACATTAGATACAGGAAAATGTAAGGTTAAAATGTCATTTAAAATTTAAATCTTTTTAGAGAAAAGATATGAATAAGAAATATAAGCAGTTCATAGTCAGGGATGAGTGTGAGTGTTAATTCATGTTTTGTACAGTATGTGTTAGTTTAGGACAACTGTTCTGTCTGAATAGTGTGTATAAATTTGTCATTAACCTCTGGAAAGAGTGTTTTAGCATTATAGATGAGTTAAGGCAAATGACAAATTTGAAAGTAAGCTGAGGATTGTGAGTCAATCTGATGAGAAGGCAACACAGAACAGGATGAGCTTTAAGTTGATTGATCATCGAGCTCTGTCTGTTAATTATTATTTTGGTCATTTATGATGTGCAGTAGATTTGAATTACTTTCTGGACAGGTTTAAGTATTGATGTGTAAATTAGAATTGTGAAGTCGTAGATAGCCATCAGTCATGTGTTGAGAAAAAGTTATAGATTTGACAGCAACAAACACGTAGGCTAAATAAATATCAGATTATCCAGAGAGCCCTTAACAGTTATGTATTGTAAAAAAGGGGGAGATTGCTATTCGACTGACGTTGACGAAGTGTGCACACCACGACCTGACCTGACCAATTGATGACCTGGAGAATGTTCGTAGATGACAGTTGCTTAAGAGACCAAACAATAGGCCTGAAAAGCAAGAAACGCTGTGAAACTAGGGGCCGTTGCCTTAAAACAATTTGATAAGAAGATGAAATTGTGGCTTTAAGTAATATTTTTATTTCAGAGGCAGAGAAAGATGTCTAAAGGAAATTTGGCTGAACAACGTTTGGGTTAGCAAAACTTTATCCAAACAAATGTTACCAAATAAATATGAACAAATATTGCAGTTTTCCTGTAGCTCAAACATTAGAGTTTGGCACCTGTAACGCCAAGGTCATGGGTTTGATTTCCGAGGGAAAGCAAGAACTGATAAGAATGTAAATGTGTACCTTGAAATGTAAGTTGCTTTGGATAAAAGCGTCTGATAAATGTAAGAGAATCTTTATGTTAAATTGATGCATGAGATGAGATCTCGTGCATCAAGAGGAGGATGATAACAGTTGCCAAATATGGTTTAAAGCCATCGCACAGGTGGGAAGATAAATGTTGGAAGGACATTGGGTTTAATTGGGTAAAAACCCTGCAAGAAGCCATTCTTCCCCGTAACAAAATTGCTGTGTGCATTGTTTGTATTTTTAAGTGTGCTAATAAAAAGAATTGTTTCGACAGGAAACGCCAGGGCAAGATGCGACAACACAGCAGACAAAAGAAAACTATGTGACAATAACCTCAGCATTTGTTTTTCTTTACAGAAGATGCAGACTTTTGCGCACATGGCATGAGTAAAGTGAAGAAACAGTGCCTAACCCTGTGCAATGCCTAACTTAAAATTTTTATTTTACAGGATGTCAGGATGGATTGAACCACACAGAACTGATTCTGTATTGTTTTGTTAACATGAGCAACGTGGGTTGAATGTTTTTTTCAGGGGACAAGGACCCTGAGTGCTATTCAGTGAGCAAAAAATTATCTGGTGACAATAATGTTTCAGGCTGTTGAATCCACAGGTCACACCAAAGGGACGACAAGACAAGCGGTCACTAACAAAATCACTTAAGGTCTGCCTTCACAGGTGACAGCAGACAGTAAACGACTCATTCCAGTGGGGGTGCGATCGTGATCTAAGGGACAATCTTATAAGGATCTGGGTCCAAGCATCGCACCTTAAACTATACCAACCAACATCAGCAACCCCATACGCCACAGCGAAGAATAAAGTGGGAGATCAAGGATATGCGCTAGAACATACCTCTCCTGCCAACGTTGGAAAAGACCATTTCAACAGCACACAAAGTGTCAAAATGGTGAAGATGGAACGTCCATGGGGCAACGAACATAGGAACAATGTTGACCAATTAATGGTTGAAGAAAAGTTTTGTGATTTTATTTGATTGAATCAAATTAGGGCTTAGTATTGATATAAATCTAATAATTTGACTTGTGCAAAGAAAAATGTGTTTTCAGGTAGAAGATCTATTAATTAATGTGAAGTATGGTGATAAGAAAAAGACGGTATGTAATGGAAAAGTCAAGGATAATTTCAAACAACGAATGATCAAATTATAAAACTTTTCTGGTTAGATTTTATTAAATAGATTTTAATTAAATAGGCCTATAGCTTTAGAAGTAAAACCATTTCCTGACAAAATATTGTGATTAATTGAAAAAGGCTAAATACATAGTGCTATGATTGTATGTGTAATTCTGATAATTTTGTTATTAATGGGTACAGTCTATCCTAAGGGTGAACAAAATTATGCAGATGGTACGAGTAACAGAAGTTGAAATTATAATAATTTACGGTTTTTCGGTATTATAATATCCTTTATTCTTACTATACTAGTTCTTGTTTATACTGAGGTGACTGAGGGTTCGATCCAGGTCGAGAGTGCAATGACAGTGTTTATTCATATAGCCCGGCTTCATATAAATATTTATTTGCTTGCTAAATAATTATGGGCCTATCCTTACGAAAAGCTTTTTCATTCTGAACTTTTAACAAGGTTCAAGAAATGATCAGGTATACGAAAACCAGACATGAAGAGTATAACTGTGATGTAAGAAACCTAAATTAATTCTAGTCTTAAGGTTTAATAGTATAATGAGTTTGATTAAAATTGGAAAACAAGAATGAATTTTTATTATTGGTTATCAGAGAATGATAAAGAGGAGGAATATTGTGGTGGAAATTCATTATTTCTTATATATATATATATATATATTGTTTTCCAAACTGTTAATCTCATTTTGTGTTTCTGTGAGGGTTTTCTAACAGCTGAATTGGGGGCAGGAAAGAGCAGATGTAATAAACCAGATAGCCCAGGGAGATAACAAACACCTGGGCACGAGAAAGAATCTTAGTCAAAGAATACAGGATGTCATATAGTAGGGTCCCAGGCCCCCTCCTGAGGAGAGCAGGAGGTCATTTAGATTGTAAATGAAGGCCTTTTGGCTTCTCAGGGACAAAGAACAGCATGACCTGCCCGGGGGGGGGTAGAACCAGTCCATACTAGCTTGAGATATAAGATGTCTTTAAGGAAATTTACAGAAACTGGGAAAGGAGGAGTCAAGAATGTCAGAAACCTGTATAAATTGTCTCAGTTTTATTATGTCAGTAGGCTTTCTGTTTCGCAGCTGGGTGGCTGCGGTTGACGTGACGCTACATTTTTGTGTTCATGGTGACAAATATAAATAAAAATATATAATATTTAATTAAAATATCTGTTGTTATATACAGTTTAATCTTCCAGAACTAATACATCTGTAATTAATGAGTATTATAATTCAAATATGTAAATATTTAGTTTTAAACATGACATTTGTCCACTGGCGTGACTGTCCGGGGTAGCGTTGCTTATCTTAAAACTACCGTAATTAAATTAAAAATAAGTCCAAATACATTAAAATACTTGAATAGATGTTATAGCGGTGTTAACTTAATGAAACTAAAGGTTATAAATCATAAGGTGCCCATTTAAAATAATTGTGACGCATTACATTTTGTCCGCAAAACTGGTGTCCACCTGGTGTGACGCCATTCTGTAGATATAAAACAGGCATTAATTTGGGCACCCTATTACTGAGAGGGGCCCTTCTTCATCCAGGAAGTACAGTAGACCTCACTGGAGTACATGGACTGCCCACAAGGTGAGTCCTGTTTCAAATATTTTCATAATATTGCTATTTCCTTGCACTGTTGGAAATGGGATCCATTATGCAGTCCTTTGGTGTGACATAATCTAAGTATTGATCTGAAAATTTTCATCAATTTATATTGATTGACTATTGAAAATAATGTAAACCTTAACACTGTTAGTCAGGATTGAAGACTGTCTCTCATATAACTAGGCTGCAAACTGGCCTTGATCTTGAAAATGTCCACTGGTGTGACAGCACTGTCCTATAGTGTGACATGAAATCAGCGTCACACTGGTGGAAATGGCTGTCACACCAGTGGACGTAAACATTCTTTGTTCCTATAAAATAACCAAAATCGGACAGAAATCACACACACAAAACAGATATATTTGAATCCTGCATTTATTAGCTTCTTGAATCAGATGAAAAGATGTGTTTAGTTGTGTTTGTAGCTCAGAATAAGGAACTATACACAGACAGCGTCATTGCTTTAGAACAGCCTTATGGTCTGGTTGGTTCACGTGAGATGATTGACAGCTTTAGAAACTAATCATATCATGCTGATTTCATAGCTGATGCGAATCAGGAAGAGGAGAGTCATCGCTAGCTCAGTTAGTTGTTTTAAGCAGGAGGGCAGGGTTTCATAAAATATTGAAGCTTCTCCCGGGCGCCGCCATTGATTAGCAGACCATCACCTGCTGTTAGCATTCCATTGACTCCCATTCATTTTGGTGTCACTTTGACAGCGAATAACTTTACATCTGAGGCGTTTAAAGACTCCATTTGTCCATTATTTATTACTAAAGAAACACGAAAATGTATAAATGGCTCCATTACCTTGTATCTTACATTTTGGCCCCTTGTATCTTACGTTATGGCCCCTTGTATCTTACGTTACGGCCCCTTGTATCTTACGTTACGGCCCCTTGTATCTTACGTTACGGCCCCTTGTATCTTACACTATGGCCCCGTAGATGCAGTTTTTGTAAAAATAGGCTAACGATTGCGTCATAACCACGCGACTCTCTGTCGCACAGTAGAGAATTACCGTATGGACAGGAGGAGAAGCTCGCGGGCAATCGGGGGGACGTGGAGGCAAAATGACAAAATAATTAATCAGAATACTTAGCAAAAGTTTCTCCTGCTCCTAGCTCATGGACAGCTCCTACTTACACTCTCCGTCTCTGCAAGTTTTGGAAGGGAATGATTCAGATTTCTCTTGGCACAGCTACTAGAAGACAGACGGTTTGCTCACGTCACATCTACGTCGTCAAGCTCAGTTTGAGTCTGCGCAGTACACTCGACCACCAGGAAGTGAGAGCTTCTAATCGACTTCACTTGTCTCCGTTGAATCCAATAGGGTCGCTGTGTCCAGTTTATATACTGTCTATGGTTTTAAGCTCTTGAGATCGCACATTTCAATGGGATATGAATATAAATGTTATGGGGACAGATTAGGCGATACCGCCCAAAATTGCGTACTTTTACATATGTGTAATTATCTTAAAAACTGTTAATGATAGAGAGGTGCGGTCTTGTTTGCCGCATTTCTCAGATTCCACTGAAAACAGTGGTATCCAGTTTGTATACACTTCCTTGTTGCGTAATACCACTGCATAAAAAGGCCAATGAAATCGATGTTTGTTAGGCAGATTCCACGCGCATCGTTTATTCTTCTTTCTTCTGACTTTATTGTACAAAACACATTTGAACTTGGAGTTGTAACTTTATTTTAATGATTTTTTAAAATTATTTGAACAAGAAATAATAAATGTGACTTTGTACAAAACAGGGGCATACCGGTACTTTTTGTTGTCCAATGGTGTGACGAAATGTCCTGTGGTGTGACAAACTGAATTATAAGTGGAAAAGTCCTTTAAATGCACAAATTTATGTAAAAGGTGTTGAATAGTATAATAATGATATCATCACTATGCACATATAAGGATGGATTGAAGCTTCATTAGGTTTTATACTAATTATATTGAATATAATCCAGGCGTTTGGGTAAAGTCCCTATGTGTACATCTTATAGTGGGATAATAACATGATTGTGAATTTTTATTGGTTACTTTTGATGTGGGAATGTAATAAGGACAAATTGATAAGGATTGTGCATATTTGTCTTATCTGTCACACAATCTCTGAATTAAATATTAACATAAAAAATGTTGTCACACCGGTGGACAATATTTGGGACTACCACACAAAAAAGTTAATAAAATGCTAAATAAATAAGGAATTAGAAAGGGACACATTTAGTTTTGAGTTATTCACATATTAAGCAATATAATTATAAGACATTTGACATACATTTTAGAAATATTTTTTTTTCCACTTTGGATTTGAGTTCACGTCAACCACCCGGTTGCGAAAAGATTCCTCAAAGAATAAACGCCTTTTCTCATTATTACAATTTTGCCTCTTAATGCTTCTTACACCTGTTGATGCTGTGTTTCTCATTGAAAATTGAAATTTGCTATTACAAGTTATACAAGGTATGTATGCATTTCTTTGATACAGAGACACAGGCTTACAGCTGGAGTATATTGCTGTATAACAGACAGACGAGGGAATCTTCTTACTGTGAGTCTCTCCTTTCAGCAGACATCACATAAGGGAATATTCCCAGGAGGCTTCTCTATTGAACAGACAGAGTGAGTCATACAAGCACGCACATTCTTCCAACATGCAAGGGGTGAAATGTATAAATTCAGCACCCGAAGTCCCTCTTCAATCATAGCGGATGAGAATAAAAGACGGGGAGTGCACGGCGGCCAATCTATATAATCCCCACACTCTGCAACCTCACTTCAACCCACGCTGTGTGACACATCAATCCAAACACTGCATATCCACTTCTTCTCTCAGTGCAATAAGACCAGCACTCACCCGACGATTAAACCCTCCACTGTCGTACTGAATCAGTTCTCATCAAATAGCGAGGGGATTCGAATGCCTCCTTACTGGCATGATGGACAAAAACTTCCTCAGCACTCAACTCACACTCAGACGGAGAGAAACAAGAGTTCAATGATCGCTCAGTCCAACCACTCTCAGTGACAATTTCACTCGTGATCAATACACTTCATGACTTCATATTCAGCTCAATGCAGGTGCATACATTCCATATGATACGATATCATACTACTTATCTCCCTTCAAATGATGATGGCATTCTCCAGTCTTCACTCACTCTCCATAACTCACTCGTTTTCCAGCCTTTGACATCCTCAACTCGTGTTCGCACAATCACCGTTGCACTCTTAATACAGCCGAGCCCTCGTATCACTCTCCAGCAGCCTCCGTGAATCAGCAACACCACTACAAAATAAACGAGGGGAGAACCACACCAAACTGTTCCTTTCCGTTTCTTTTATACACTCCAATTTCTATCCAGCCTCAGCATAAATCCCCCACACCTGATGTGCATCTGTCATTATCCCCATCGTCATGGTAACCGAACGCATAACCGGAACCGTCCTGGTGTTACCATGCCACGGTCCCGGGGGGAACACAACTTCCGCGGAACTTAGTTCCGCCTCCATTTGGTCACCTTGTGACAGTAGCTCCTTGGGATAGCTCAGATTTAGGGCATATATTAGTCCAATTAGCAATGCAACAGCATTACCTACATTACCAAGGTCTTCAAGTTATGTTATGCCTTCCAGAATCACTCCAACATCAGCAGGCGGATCAGTAACATGTAGTCATCCACTCCTTGATTCTGAATGAAAATGATTCAAACAATTGTGGATCAATTCTGAGAAAGTATGGATCGATTCTGAGATTTTCTGAGAAGTACTTTAGAAACCAGCCTTTATTCATTTTTAAGAGATGGGGTTTGGGGCTGGGTCCGTGGGGCTGTTTCTGGAAGAACAGGAGACAGTGGTAAGGTGAATGCAGAAGACAAAAGTTAGGTAAAATCAAAAGTGAATCCCCAGAAACAGTCCCACAGACCCAGCCCGAAACCCAGTCTCTGCAATAATAATTAATAAAGGCAGGTTTCTAAAGTACTTCTTCCTGCCTCTATGTATTAATGCTCATGGGTAGCCTAAATGGGTTCCATTCAGACCTTAACATTAAGTATTTTACTGTTATGTGTCAACAAGATTCAACAAGACATTTTCACCTGGCTATACCCAATGTTTAGATCTGTTGTGGTATTTATGCAAATTAGCACATATGTAGTCATAATTAGATTATGCACCGTTTGTCCATGATAACAAACAATTTCAAACAACTTGTAATACAATTTTTGTTTGTCTTGATGTAAGTAATCAACTCAGTAATTTTCATGGTGATATCTAAAGGTTAAAAATGTTACCATATTCACGTAAGAAAAATAATGAATAGGCTATATTTGGGTCTTTTTCTAAACTTTCCCCTAATGGGATTCTTCAGGACTTCTTTTCCCTTATTCAGGACATATTGAGGATACAAAATCAGTTGAGTTTGCTTCTGTTGCAATTTGTGCAACATTTTTTCATAAAATGACTGGACTAAAAGGCGGCACTTGCGAGCACACTTCTGAACGCTGAAATGCCGAATGGGACACCCTATGGACTCGTACACTTGGCGAGCAATTTAAGGCGCAATTTAAGGCCACAAGGCCCAAGTCCACATGGTCTTCTGCTGAGGCCAGATTCTGCATTGAAGCTTACCTTAATTTGATCAACACATATAACAGAAGAACCAGTGCAGAACCGCAGAAATTTTTCGGCTTTGCTTTGGTCAGCATTTCTGAGATAACGTTGCAGATGATTAAATACCATCTGTTCTTTCTGAGAGCGAATCACCTCTGTTGTTTGAAGTAGCTGTGCCACTTTTTTGCCAGTGGCCGCCTTTGTGTCATACAGAGATACTAGACTGTCTTGGTCTGGTACTTTCAGCAGTGCAACTGGCATGGCTCTGGAGAAACAATCTATTATATATTTGGGCTCTTGAAGAATCCATTGTTTGTATGGCAACTTTCATGGTGTTTTTTGGAGGGATGGAATGAGAGCCCATTCTTGTGAAGAGGTCAAGCAAATCATCTTCATCACACTCCTCCAGCGTGCCTTGACAAGCCTTTGCAACGGCAGTTCGTTCAGCCAAAGAGAGGTAGTTGTGGAAAGATGACATCAGGATATCATCATTGACTGAGTCAATTCCATGCATGCATGCTAAAATGAAAGCACAGGAAAGCCTTACTGGCAGTACACCAAGGTCAAGTAATCCCTTTACCCAGATCCTTCCTACTGCCTCCCATTCAGCTTCAGAGAAGTCCGGTCTCAGTCTAGGAACCCGCTCATCTTCCCCGCACTGTTCAAGGAACTGATCCCAGAATGCATAAAAAACTCCAGCATCATCTACAGCTTTCTCATTTACAAATTCCATCTTCAGTGTAGACTGAATTATGCTGCCATCCATGAACACAGCCAAAAGATCTTCTACAACCTTTACCCTGTGTATTACAACATGCACATCTTTTGGATTTGATGAGTTTCCAGATGACATTGTAGGAGAAAGATGGTTTCTTGAATGTGATGGCAAATCTTCTGGTGCTGAAGGCATTTCGCTACCAATCAAGAAAAAGGTAAAAAACATTTAGAACTATTATTTGTATAGTTAAATTATTATTTATGAATTAATATTCATATTATTACATTTTCAAACAATTATTTCAGTTAATCTGGACAAGATTTTATTTTGTGTCACTGTAAAGCGGCACATTTATATATGATTTAACTTTTAAAATATACTGTGTATCAAAATTATAATTACACTTGTTCTCAATTCTTTTGGTATCGCTTTGGCACAAAACGGACTTAACATTCTCAGAAGTGTAATTTCAATTGTCATAACTGTTTGCTGGACCATCAGAACTTTGAACAGTATATTGCATGTTTGCAAAACCCAAAACATTTACAGTTTTTCTCAATCGCTTTGGCTCAATTTTCAAATTATACTTTTTCCCCTCAAAACAATAAGTTGGCTTGTTCATCAAAACTGATAATTTCATTACATTTATAAAGCACTCAAAGTACTTTACATGGAAGGGGGAATCTCCTCAACCACCACCAATGTGCAGCGTCCAGCTGAGTTCAAAGCAGCTTTACAGCGATAATAGGAAAGTAAAGTAACAGAGATTGTTTTGGCTTTATAGCAGCTCTAGAATAAAGTTATTGTCCAGCTAAAGTTAGTTTTGATTGATTCACTTCTGTCGCAAAGATCATTAGTTATCAACTTAGGGGCCGCTAACACAACACCGTTCTAACAGAAAACCCTTAATGGGTTTGCTCATCTTCACAACAACAGTATACATAACAACAGTATAACATTATATACATAAATATTTTATTATATACAGTATATACATTTCTATCTATTTTTGTTATTGTCTTTGACTGCTTTATACAATAATGTCAGTTTTGTCTAGCTAGATGTACTGTATGAATAGAAATGTTCATTTTATTTTTGTGCACTACAGTATGGACATTTCCAAGTCAATTTTGACCTACTGTCTGTCATTTGAATTCATACAGTATATTTATTTTTGCAGAAATGTGTTACATGTAATCTGAAGATTCACAGTTGCTTGTTCATTTTTACACACTCTATTATGTCTTTTCAGTTTACATATAACACATTTCTACAAAAGTCACTGTACTGTATAAAGACACACATTTATACAGTTAAGGGACGTTCCTACAGACATTACAAACATTCCATCTCAGAAATATTTATGGAATACCACGTCCGACAGATTTTAAAAACTGAATGGATTATTTTTGCATGTGATGGCTCACAATGAAAGAATGTTTATAAGTTGTGAAGAGTTTGATAGTTTCACTGAGAATCAACTAATCAGTTTTGATCAACAAGCCATGTGCATTTAGCCTGGCAAGCCAGACCTACATCAAGATGTTGGGTCTGGCAACTCACCATAGACACAGCTCAATCCGAGGGGCGGGATAAACCAGGGGGGCAGGGATTTGTATAATTTTGAAGGTACCCCCGGGCGCCGCCATTGGCTAGCGGAACCCCACCTGCAGTTAGCATCCCATTGACTCCCATTCATTTTGGCGTCACTTTGACAGCGAATAACTTCACATCTGAGGCGTTTAAAGACTCCATTTGTCCATTATTTATTTCTAAAGAAACACGAAAATGTATAAAAGGCTCCATTACCTTGTAGCTTACGTTATGGCCCTGTAGAAGCAGTTTTTGTAAAAGTAGGCTAACGATTGCGTCATAGCCACGCGACTCTCTGTCGCACAGTAGGAAATTACCGTATGGACAGGAGTAGAAGCTCCTGAACACCATTAATCAGAACACCTACAAAAAGTTTCTCCTGCTCCAAGATCATGGACAGCTCCTACTCACGCTCTCCGTCTCTGCGAGTTTCGGAAGGGAATGATTCAGATTGATCTTGGCACAGCTACTAGAAGACAGACGGTTTGCTCACGTCACATCTACGTCGTCGAGCTCAGTTTGAGTCTTCGCAAGACGCTGGACCCCCAGGAAGTAAGAGTTTCTAATTGGCTTCACTTTGTCTCCGTTGAATCCAATGGGGTCGCTGTGTCCTATTTCTTTCATCTATGGGATAAACGGCTGTCTTTCAAATTCCCTCTGCACGCAATAGAACAGCGCTACAACCAACCAGAGCATTTTCCCAACAGCGGAGCTAGTTGATAGATTCAACTTTTGCCATATCTGGCCACCAAAACTACGAACACATCTTCCTTTTTTTAAGAATGACTTAAGTGCCGTTCTATGCTCTTTTCTCAAAGAAAAACTTAACTCCAAGTCCTCCAGAGTCGCGGACAAAGCCGATTCGAAAGACTGTTCTCCAGCAGCAGTTGTTTTCAAGTGGCAGGTAATCGTCATTATAAGCCCGCCCCGCCTACTCTATACGCGACGTGATTGGCCTGACCCAATTTAGGTTTTTGCAGCTCGAAAGTCAATGGAGAGTTGCTAGACTGCCCTGGCTTCAAAATACATTTTGCTGCCGCTAGGGTGCGTCTAGATTTCTAGGCTAATGTGCATTTAGTTATTGTGCAAATTGCAGAAAATCGTACTAACTTACAAACATGAAAAGTGAAGTCTGTTTCTGGACCTTTTGGTGACTGTCCATTTGGGAAAAAAAGGTTCTTTCCCATTTCCATTATTTGTAAAACTGTTGTCTTTTTTTTCAACCGTAACATGTCTAGTGCCACCACCAGTACTGGTCCTCACTTGCTGGTATCCATTACAGCAGAAGTGAAGCCATCCAATTTCAATTCTTCTTGAGGTTTTTTCTGCTGATACATTTTTGTGTCTTGCCAGTATTTTTTTTTTTTTTTTTTTTTTTTGCTTAGGGAAGACACATGGTTTAACATTCAAAGTTTTAGCTGACTTTGATCCCAGTTTCCTTGCTTAAATTTGATCTCTCAAATTTTCTAACAAAGATTCTTTGTTAGAGCAGGCAGCTGTTTGTTGACAGAAGGAGACGACAGCCAGTCGGTCACCATATTAATTAATATTCTTTGCAATTTGCTCATCAGTCATGACAGAGAGCACAGATTTGTCAAACTGAAAGTGCAGAGAAGATCTAATTTTACAGATTGTTTCTTGAAAGAATATAAATGCACTCACAAACTCATAATATGTTAATACAGTCTAGATTTATTAATGTGTTTTTGTTTTGTTTTTTACAGTAAAAGTCACAACACTTTATCTACATGCCCCCTTGGTTCCAAAAGTGGGGCTCAATATTAACATTTAGGGTATAGTTAATCTAACTAGCATGTAGCCACTGGTATTACAGTTGAGCGAATATGTTGGTAGCCACCCCTTCAGAATCTACAACATACTGTATTTAGCATTTAAAAAATAAGAGGGATCAAAAAAATTGCTAAAAATTATAACATTTCATTTAGTACTGCCCTGATAAAGCTATTTCACATGACATATGTTCACATCTATTCCACATACATAATAACAATGTCTAATAATTAATATGAACAAAATAAAAACTGAATTATACCATTATGAAAGGGTTCATAAGTTCACATCATCTTGGTTATTTTGATATGTTGATTGTTGATGATCAATGATTGTTTGTATGCTCTGTGATAGATGTACGTGTCACACCCCTACTTGTACATGTCCTGCTACCTGTAGCTGCTTGCATCAAATGTAAAGCTTTTACGCTGACCTTTAGGACTGTCACTAAAAACACTCTCCTACCCTCATGAACTCACAAAAAAATACATCCACTGATCATATAGGAAGTCCACAATCAACCAGAGGAATGCACATTTTTTGAACATGCTTTTTTGTCTCATTTAAGTTATTGTGGAATAGATGCAAGTATGTTATGTTACAGAAAACAGTTTTATCAGGACAGCCATAAAATCATTGTAGTTGTAATGATCCCTCTAATTTTTGCAAAGGAGTGCAAACTTACTTGTATACACTCAACTGTCCAGGATACATGTCAACACCTTTGGTTGCATCATTAAACATAGCAATCATTTACATATAAGCTAATAGACCCATAGACCTTCCATGAAACATTACTCACCTTGTCCCTTTTACATGTGGATGATGTCCTCTTCTGGAACATCTCTTGACCTTAGAAACTGCTGAAGATCGTCCTCCATCGCAGAGCTAACAACAGTTAATTGTTACAGCTTTGTGCTGAGTGTGATCATGGAAGTTTGGCTTATTCTTCTATAAAAGTAATAGCATCTGTAAAGTGCGTACATCCAGATCACTCAAGTGATGCTGTGAAGATACAAGCGCGAACCGCCGCGACAACAGGTATCTTTACAAGGGAACGCAAATATCTTTGCGAGGGAACGCAAAAGTTTTGCGTGGAACGCAAAGTGTCTCGGGGGAACGCAAAAGATAAAAAAATATATATATATTCTCCCATCATATTTTTTTCCACCACCACGTCCCTTTAGGGGACTAATGTACTATATTGTATCCATACATGAAGGTTTACAATTTTTACATTAACCATTTCAAATGCACGTTTACTAATACCAAACGTTAAGTTTTTTTTTTTTTTTTTTTTTTTACAGAATACGTACTGAATTAGATAGTCTTCGACTTTTTTTTAGTTATTTGTAAAAAAAAAATTTCTTTTTTTTTTTACCTATAGCCAGTAGAAGTTTATTGGAGGTGCGTCACAATAAAGTGTCTCAGATATTAAGCAGACTGTCTACTAATACTCTAATAACTGATGGTTGACATGAAATTGCAAAGTTACTTAGTCAACAGAATGTTCAAAAGGGTTCAAAATATTATAAATTGTTACCAAAATTCTAAATTGTAGTATTTTTGTTTGTGTTTATACTGTCCATTAACAAATGAATCCCCAAATGTTGTTTCAAACTCTTCTATTATTTTTTTTTTTTTTTACGTGGCTCGCATTTACCTCAATAGGCTACAAGTGGCACAGCTGTAATTTATTTACTCGTTTCAAACCCGGAAGAGTGAAAATAATCCATTCGAGGAGGAGCTGCTGGATGTTTACCTGTGACATTTAGGCTACCTGTCTCACACTGAAACCGAAAGCAGTCGATGACTGTAAAGCCGCCATTTCGAAAGATAGAAAATCAACAATCGCTTCACATGTGACAGTAAGTTCGTTAAACTTTTCATAGCTGTAATATCGATTGAGTATTTGCGTCTAAACAGACATTATGACGAACTCAAACTCAAATACATGATAAAGTTGAGAGTTACTTTCGTGATACTTCACGTCAGTAACACTCATTAAAAATGTTAAACTTACACTTATTTTTTATTTAACAGGAGAATTTTAGTTTAATGTTTAAATCTTTAGTTGACTGTAAACTATTATTTAAATAATCTATATTGTATGCTAATGTGTGTTCAGACACGCAGTAAGACTGGGGGAAGGAAGTGTAGTCGCATGATAAACACACAAACGCGTAAAAATAACATCATATTTGCTTAATGCGACATTATGCGAGACGAAAAACACCTGCAAGAGTTCAGCAGTGTCATTAAAGTGAAGGTGAATCCAGTGTTTAAACGAGGCTGCTGTGTTTGAAAGTGTGGCCGACATGTTGCTCTAAAAACCAACATTACAGTAACTAAAGACTGTTGACATTAAGTTATAGTGAATTAAATGCCATTTAAATAAAATGTGTCAAAATTCAGTTGTGTTTTGTGCAGGTTTTCTTTGTCCACATATAGGTCTGGAAAGTCTCTCATCAAGGAGGAAGAGAAGGAGCAAACTTCCTGTAAAATTAGTGAATAAAGAGTGAGAGGAGGACAACCGAATCTGTAAAATGGGTGTGTGTGAGGAGAGAGAGGAGGAGGCGTCTGTTCAAACTCAGAGAGCAGCATCTCCAGTATTCAGCTGTGTGTCCATGAAGAGTAACGCCTCCATGCCTATGTTCAGTGATGGACCATTTCCAGTATCCAGCTGTGTGTCTATGAAGAGTAACATCTCCATGCCTATGTTCAGTAATGGACCATTTTCAGGATTCAGATGTGTGTCCATGAAGAGTGACAACTCCATCTGTGTGCCCCCTATGTTCAGTAATGGACCATCTCCAGGATTCAGCTGTGTGTCTATGAAGAGTAACATCTCCATGCGTGCGCCCCCTATGTTCAGTAATGGACCATTTTCAGGATTCAGATGTGTGTCCATGAAGAGTGACAACTCCATGCGTGCGCCCCCTATGTTCAGTGATGGACCTGCTGTGACCTCTGTCCCTGTGTGAGTATCATGAAGTTCAAGTCCGGTTCAGATTCTGTGTGTGTATGGTTGCACAAATAGTTGTAAAAATAAAGGGTAAAAAGGCTATCTAAAATATGTATCCAAATTGAATATATCTATAGGTGATAGTCTTGGAATCCAGATAACTAGTTAGTCTCATTAGCCTCTTACCTGGCGACCCTATTCTTAAAAGGATACTCCACTTTAAAATGAAAATCCTGTCATCATATATACTCACCCTCATGTTGTTTCAAACCTGTATGAATTTCTTTCTTCTGCTGAACAGAAAGGAAGATATTTAGAAGAATATCAGTAACCAGACAGTTTCTGGTCTCATTGACTTCCATAGTATATTTTTTTCCTACTATGGAAGTCAATGAGACCAGAAACTGTCTGGTTACTGATATTCTTCTAAATATCTAACTTTCTGTTCAGCAGAAGAAAGAAATTCATACAGGTTTGAAACAACATGAGGGTGAGTATATATGATGACAGGATTTTCATTTTAAAGTGGAGTATCCATTTAAACATAGATTGGAAAATTACATATCCAAACTTAAATGGATGCTGTACTGTATTTTTCGTTTCTATTAATATAAAATATGTGCCTGGGCCTACAACTGCAAGTCAAACCAGTAAATCCAACCAAGTTGTCTTTAAAATTTATCCCAAACTATCAATATGCTCTGGGAGTTGTGTGATATGGTGACATTCGCTACTGTGACATTCAAACTCCATTTAAAAACTTGAAGGGTTTTAATTTCATGAATGCTTTGGACTACTGGCCTCTTTTGATAAAAGGCACATAGGATTTTATTGTTGAAGTGAAAGCAAGCAATAACAGAAGTAAAAAAAAGTCAAAAGACACTGAACTTGCATTAAATGTAAATAAAATGAAAAAGTTCCCACTAGTGGTCCGGTCAAGTTAAAATATTCTAAAGTAACTATTCAAAATATCAATTAAACATCAATGACTGACACAAATAGTAGTTATGATTTTTACTCCTAAATAAAAAAACGAAAGTCAGCTTATAACAATGAATTGACTAATTCACTGTTAATAAATTTATGTTTAATTTTACACTATTTTACTTTAATACATAGATTCAATGCTCTGTTTGTAATTATAAATTATAAATTATACTTTTGTGTGCAGAGGGTTTATAGAATGTTTCTAATTGTATTATTAGGGCTGCTTGATTATGGCAAAAATCATAATCACGATTAATTTGCTCAATATTGAAATCACGATTATAGGTGGGTGATATGATCGAAGTCTTATTTAATGATATGAGCATTTTAAATGTCAGTGAAATTTCACAATTATCAATACTTCAGAAAAAACTAATACAAGGTTAATTATTGTAAGTCAGTGGTTCTCAGACTAGGGGCGGCACAGAAGTTCTAGAACATTCATTTAATTAAAGATATGTAAATTAAATGTTCACTATTTATCTGCATTACTCTGAATAGTAAATTAATGTTCAAAATTATCCACTTTTTTTAAGGGCTGTGTCGGTCAGTGTGATAACTGCAGTGGTAAACGAAAACACATTTGTGCGCCCGTGAACGCTGATTTTTCACAAATTTAACAATAACCTATTCCATGAATTAGCCTGTTCCTCTGGACATGGAATCTCTTGTTTCTTTTTCCCAAATTGTCACTCACATCACCTTGTGGAAGGGAATTACTCTTTCGTTCACTTTCAATCCCTGTATTTGCAATATCTTTATCTGTATATCTTTATCTCACGTCCAATTAAGCTTTTTTACACAATTTGTGCTTGTTGGACACGGTATAAAGGAAGTCAAGTTTATTTGTATAGTGCATTTCACATGTGCAGGTAATTCAGTTTCGCTTTATTCCGCAGTGCAGCATCAAATACTATTCATATCTTACTTGTGTGAAAGATAACATTCACTCTTCTGACCTTTTACAATCAGTGTTCATTGCTTTGGAACATTGGAAGAAAACACAAAGATAGTTGGACTCTGTCCTGCTCGTGTCCCACGGTCCTCTCAAAGCACAGAGTGGCATATACGGCCAAACATTTATCTTTGTGGGGAAATATAAATATAAATATATATAAATATAGCTAACTGTGGTATTCAGATAAGTAATAGTCTACAACAGCAATTGAATAAAGTAATCAAATGTAAAATAACACTGCTCTATACATTAAATATAGACTAATACTTATTAAAACTACAGTTTATTAATTCAAGAGCAGTGAGTGATTTTATCTTTTTGTCTTTTGTTGTTTGATTTACAATAATGGTTTAGCAGATTTATTAGGCTGCTGTCACTTTAAGAGCTGCACGGATCCAATATACTGTTACACACATGCTCTTTCTCAGTGTTTACATTCACTTAAGTGTACATGTACAAGAAAACAATATGCTTAAAACGAATAAGTTTTTCCTTTGAGTTTTCCGCGTACAGGAGACATCATTTTTAAAACGATCCCCATTCACACGGATCCGTGAGAACAACTATAAATGCTGTATTCTGCTGCCAGACCATTAGATGGCGATTAAACACTATAGATTGATCAAGTAATAGCCTACGCATGTGCATGAAGTCATCAAACGTGGTTAAGGAGAGATCCCCTGAAATGATTGTAAAGCACTTTGGGTGTACAGTAGTATATAAAAGCACTATATAAATGCCTTATTCATTCATTCATCATTTTCAAAGATTTGCATTTTTGTTGTGTGAATGGAGAAAGTTTAAAAAAAATTGCACTTTGAAACCCGTTTTCAAAAGTTTGCGTTGAAAACGGTGTCATGTAAACAGTCCCTAAGACTTAGGCAAGGCAAGGCAAGGCAAGGCAAGTTTATTTATATAGCACATTTCATACACAATGGCAATTCAAAGTGCTTTACATAGAAGAAATTAAAATAATAACAAGAAATAAGAATAATTAAAACAGTTAAGAAGAATAAAAAATTAAATACAGTACAGTACAAACAGTCGGACGAATATTGGTACAGTGCTCATTCATTAAATGCATAGCTAAACAGAAGTGTTTTGAGTCTGGATTTGAATGTGATTAATACTGTAGGAGCACATCTGATCTCCTCTGGAAGCTGGTTCCAGTTGCGGCTGGCATAATAGCTAAAAGCGGACTCGCCATGCTTAGAGTGAACCCTTGGTATTTCTAGCTGATATGATCCTAGTGATCTGAGTGATCTGTTGGGTTTATATTCAGTGAGCATATCTGCAATGTATTGAGGTCCTAGGCCAGGGCTATTCAATTAGTTTCATTCGAGGGCCGCATTATCAAATCGAAAAGTAGAGGTGGGCCGGTGGGTTGGTTTGGGGGTTTATCTTATTTATTGAAACATAACAGTTTAAACAAACATAACCCTAAAAAACTGTGGTATTTACTTGGAAATGTGGTACCCAACAGTAGCCTATGCAAATATATAAAACCATAATAAATAAAAAACTTGATCATTTACAGCTGTGTACAACTATTTTCCTTGGAACAAATAAATTATGTATACAAACTTATAGCTGTTGGTGAGAAATAATAATAATTTCATTTATAATTGTTATGGTTAAATGAAAATATTCTGACAGTGAGACTTGTTAACCACAGGCTACTCACTCCCAATGTATAAAAAATACCTAAACACAAGTTAAATATATATGCACCTTTACAAAGAAACTGACATAATTTCATAACAAGCATTAATTATATATTCCTCTACCCACCTAATGAAACTAATGCAATATAAATCACTAGGCTATATTTACTATTATACTATATAATATTATAGTATATATATGAATTTACTATATTTATTTATTACTACATAGTATTCAATATAAATATTGCACATTTCTTCCCAACCAAATTACTACAGTAAATTCATGGTAAATGTTTGTAAGGGTGATTAGGGGATTTAAAGTCTTCTAATTTCGTTCATGCCACAATGTTTCTCCTGCTTTCCTCATCAGTCTTGTTGGGAATGTTGAGGCTGTTTCATCCGATTTAATAATAATTAAATCATCGAGTGATTTATGGTTTGTAAGTAACAGAGGTTTCTGTCGAACTGAAACTGGTTGTCGCAACGCTGTTTAATATAGTGTCCGGTACCGGGAGTAAACGCAACTCTGTGCTGGGCCGTGCTGAAACAACTAGTGAAACAACTGAAAACAGCGCTATTTGTTGTTATACTGTACTGAACGAGAAACCGCTTCAGATGATTCAGTGACGGAGCGGTCCGAATGAATCCGAATAGTAGGCTAGTAGACCGTTATGCAAGCGCGTTTAGAATCGAACCAAAAGAATGATTCATTCACGAATGATTGGTATCGCTGATTCAGTCGACATAAATTCGGGACACATATAGTAACTGCTGAAATATTCGCACGTAAAACGTTTCTCAGGTCAATCGTAGAGCGAGTATCAAACTGAATTAGCCGCACCGCCAGGAAAAGAGGAGGAGGGAGGTTGGTGCCGTCGGGCCGCATGGAGATGATTGGCGGGCCGCATGTGGCCCGCGGGCCGCCAATTGAATAGCCCTGTCCTAGGCCATTGAATGATTTATATACCAGTAATAATACTTTAAAATCAATCCTAAATTTAACTGGGAGCCAGTGTAAAGACCTGAGGACTGGTGTGATATGTTCATATTTTCTGGTTCTGCTCAGAATCCTAGCGGCAGCGTTCTGTATGAGCTGCAACTGTCTTATGGTCTTTTTGGGAAGGCCAGTGAGGAGTCCATTACAGTAATCCACCCTGCTGGTGATGAAAGCATGCACAAGTTTCTCTAGGTCTTGTCTGGAAACAAAGCATCTAATTCTTGCAATATTTTTCAGATGATAGTATGCTGATTTAGTTATGGCTTTGACATGACTACTGAAACTAAGGTCTGACTCTAGTGTCACACCAAGATTCCTGACTTGATGTTTAGTTGTTTGACCCCTAGAGTGAAGGTATGCGTTCACCTTGAGAA
This sequence comes from Rutilus rutilus, assembly GCA_021464565.1. Classification (NCBI taxonomy): domain Eukaryota; kingdom Metazoa; phylum Chordata; class Actinopteri; order Cypriniformes; family Leuciscidae; genus Rutilus; species Rutilus rutilus. The sequence goes on along the minus strand of JAJAQA010000001.1, from coordinate 65,273,472 downwards.
CTTTATCTTTGTTTCCAAACGCAATGACTTCAGTTTTGTCTTTGTTTAACTGAAGAAAGTTTTGACACATCCAACTGTTGACTTCATCAATGCATTGGCACAGGGAGTCAATGGGGCTGTAATCGTTGGGCGATAGGGCTAAGTAGAGCTGTGTGTCGTCTGCATAGCTGTGGTAAGCAATTTGGTTCTTTCTCATTATTTGGCTCATTGGGAGCATATACAGGTTGATCAGGAGTGGCGCAAGAATTGAGCCTTGAGGGACTCCGCATGTCATGGATGTCCACTCAGACTTATGATCTCCTATACTCACATAATAACCTCTCCCATCTAAGTATGACCTGAACCATTTTAGGACTATCCCAGAAAGCCCCACCCAGTTTTCCAGCCTGTCAAGAAGTATGTTATGATCGACACTGTCAAATGCAGCACTGAGGTTGAGTAGTACCAGCACCGATAATTTGCCTGAATCAGTATTTAAGCGAATATCGTTTATTATCTTTATGAGAGCTGTCTCTGTGCTGTGATGTGGTCGGAAACCAGATTGAAAATTGTCAAAGTATCCATTCGAGCATAAGAATTTGTTCAGCTGATTGAAGACAACTTTTTCAATGATCTTGCCAATGAAAGGAAGATTTGAGATCGGTCTATAGTTGCTTAATATGGTCTTATCCAGATTGTTCTTTTTCAGGAGGGGCTTGACAACTGCAGTTTTCAGGGAGTTTGGAAAACTCCCAGAGAGAAGTGAGGCATTTACCACTTCTAGAAGATCTGCTTCTAAACTGTTTAACACACTTTTGAAAAATGATGTGGGAAGTGTGTCAAGAGCGCAGGTTGATGTTTTAAGGTGCTGTACGGTTTCTTCCAAAATTTTGCCATCAATTTCTTTGAAATCAGACATAGTAACTACTTTCTCAGGTGGTTTGATCTGTCTGACCCCAGGGCAACTCAAGGATGTGCTGATCACCTTTCTGATATTATTGATTTTCTCAGAGAAGAAAGAAGCAAACTCACTGCACTTGTTGTCTGAGAGCATTTCACTGGGAATCTGGCTTGGGGGGTTTGTCAGTCTCTCTACAGTAGCAAAAAGAGTGCGTGTGTTGTTTAAATTGCTGTTTATAATATTTGAGAAGAAAGTCTGTCTAGCTTTGCCCAGTTCCATATTGAAAGCATGGATGCTGTCTTTGTAGATGTTATAATGGACTACAAGTTTAGTCTTCCGCCACATGCGCTCTGCTTTTCTGCATTGTCTTTTCATATTTTGCACTGCTGTTGAGTTTCTCCAAGGTGCTTTTTGTCTGCCACTCTTCTTCCTGACTTTAACAGGAGCAATATCATCAATTACACTTTTAACTTTTGAGTTAAAAGAATCAAGGAGAAAATCAACAGAGTCTGCAGATATGCTTGGTGTTAAGGATATAGCCTTCATAAATAGTACACTAGTGATCTCATTTAAGCATCTCTTCTTGACAGACACAGATCTAGCTTCAGTGGCAGGAGAGATCAATATATCAAAGAAAATACAGAAATGATCAGACAGTGCTACATCCTTAATAACAATCGATGAAATGTTTAGACCCTTACTGATAAGTAAATCTAGAGTGTGTCCACGATTGTGTGTGGGTCCATGTACATGCTGAGTCAGATCAAAAGTTTTTAAAACACTTTTGATTTCTTTCGCCATATTATTCTCTGCACTATCTATGTGGATGTTACAATCTCCAGCAATGGCAAAACAGTCAAACTCTGAGGTAATGGTTGATAACAGCTCTGTAAAGTCCTCAGCAAAGGCTGGAGAGTATTTTGGAGGCCTGTAAATAATGATAAGTAAAATGCGTGGAGCACCTTTTAACACAACACCCAGATATTCGAAAGAAGGGTAATTCCCAAATGATATTTGCTTACATTGATAGATATCTTTAAAAAGAGCTAGACCCCCACCTCTCTTAACAGCTCTGCAGACACTCATAAAAGTAAAGTTCGGGGGGGCTGCTTCATTGAGGACTGTTGCACTGCAGCTGTCTTCTAGCCAGGTTTCATTTAGAAGCATAAAATCCAGGTTGTTTGTGGTTATTAAGTCGTTGACTAGAAGTGATTTATTTTTAAGTGAGCGGATGTTTAAAAGTGCTAACTTAACAGTCTTACTTTTTGTCCCCACATCAATCTTAGTTTGACGTGTAACAGGCACCAGATTAGTAGGGTTTGCTGTACGGCTATTGAAGGCCTTAGACTTTCTATCTTGTAATAGAACAGCAATAGAGAAAGATACAGGCACACTGGGTTCCCACTTGTTCTGTAAACATTTGAGAAAGTTACTGTTATCAGAGCGGGGACCCGACACATATCACTGAGAGCTGGTATCAGTTGTTTTTGGTTCACCTCGAGCAGATGGAGGAGGGTGTGGGCCCTGGCGTTGTGGCAGAGGCCGAAGAGCTCTCACAGGAGGAGGGGGAGGGCGAGCTGGGCCCGCAGGCTTTGGTGGTAGCGGTGCCTGTCTTTTTTTGGTTGGTATCTGGGGGCTTGCAGCAAAAGAGTGGGATAGTCTGGTTCCAGCATACACCAGTTCTTCCATTTTCTGTGAGAAGCACAGAAGTGGTGATGCTGGAGAGAGGGAAAAAGTATCTGGTGAAAGGAGCTGTTGCTCTGGTGTTATCGGAGGCTGTGATATGCTGTCCTGGCTTCCCTGGCTGTTTTCCAGGAAGTCGTCCTTGGGTGCTGAATCTTGGAGCATTTCTAATATGTGTGTCTGTGGTGAGCTCTGTGGGCAGGGCTCAGCTGAGATTGAGTCCGTGAGCAGAGGTTGTTGTGGTGGAGTGGTGTTATCATTGTCCTTGTGTGATATGTCAACCGCATGTCCATTTTGCTGCTGAAGTGAAGTCCCGTCGTCATTCATACTGTGTCCAGGTGTGTGTGTGCCGTTCAGATTGAGTTGATTGGCACACACTGCAGAAGGATGATTTAGGGAGAAGTAGAAATTGTCCTTTAACACTCTTGAAACAAGTTTGTTTGGGTGACGGCCATCCCGATGAAACAGCTGTCTCTGACTCCAGAAAAGATTGAAATTGTCAATGAAGTTTACTCCTTTTATATTGCATGTTTTTTGCAGCCATGTATTAAGCCCAAGCAACCGTGAAAACCTGTTTGTTCCTCATGCTGGGAGTGGTCCACTGATGAATGTTTGAACTTTCAGTCTTTTAAGTGTTTCAAAAAGTTCATTGAAATCCTTCTTAAGGAGTTCTGACTGCTCTTTATGAATATCATTCTTCCCCACATGAATGATGAGTCGATTTGCAGTCTTATGTTTCATCAGAATGTTCTGAAATTCCTTGTTTACATCAGAAGTTGTTGCTTGTGGAAGGCAGCACGTAGTTGTATCCCTGCTGCTAATGTTTCTGATTATGGAGTCCCCCACTATCAGAGTCCTGGGCTCGGCAGCGCCCTGAGCTGAGTGCCGCTGTCTGCTCGACCTTGAGCGCCAGTTAGCATCAGTGTTAGCTACTGGCCTATTCAGTCTGTGTTCGATCACATTCATCACATTTGGGGATTCCTCATTTACATTCATTAGCACTTCAAATCTGTTCTCAAGATGTATAGGCGGTGGTAGACCAGTGTTTGCAATCCTTGTCAGAGCTGTATCTGGGGTAGAGGATGCTACTGCTGCAATATGTGATGCTCGTGACAATCTGATGTCTGGAGTCCCCTTGGGTCTCGCATCCTGTTTGTGCCATCGATTATTAAGTCGATCGGCTTGTTTCTCTACCTGTCGAGGAGCACTAGTTTCATGGGACTCACCGGTATGCTGAGGGTGTCCATGACGAAGCTCTGTTGTGTGCTCCGTCTGGTTTGGTGGTCCCGTAAGTAACTTTGTTTCAAGAACTGCAATCTTTTGTAGAAGTCTGTGGCAGTTGGTGCAGCAAGAAGATTCCAGAAGAGGCATTTTCTCTTATCCTTGTAGGCAGTTGTGTTTTCCTTTCCCGGAATGTAAGCTGGTCGGGGGAAAGAATTCTGCGTTTTTGTAGTAATCCAAACGTTGTCGTATGAGCACTGTGCTGATTTGCTGAAGTTAAAATTAGGTGATAAAAGGAAATAAAATATAAAAATATAGGAGATAAAATGTAAAAGCGATAGAGCAAAGCGCGGAGCAGTAAGCAAGGGGTCCGAACAGTAGCTGAGCAGGAAGTCCACAAATACACCGCTCCCGGTCAGAAACAACCAATCAGAGCCAGGAGGAGTGTCTTAGCAGTGTCAATCAAGTGTGTACGCGCTGATCACACCCCTCTCTTGCACAGCGCGTAGCCGCGTACCGTCATTCAAACTCAAGATTACCGGTGTGCCGCAGCTGTGCTAATGGTGGACAAACAACCAAAACTCCCAATTTCTCGAGTGACACCTGCTCATACAACAAAGACAGGTAAACGGAAAAAGACCGATGATGATAAACAAGCCCGTCAGAGCCCATTGACTCATTACATACAGATAAAATGTCACGCAGTGTGCAAAGCAACAATTGAAACCTGCTAATTCACTGGCTTGTCATGTTGCTGAAATAATGTAGCACACCTTATTTAGCATTACACATCGCTAGAATAATTACTTACATACTGTAACGTTACCATTATATTATCTTGCTTGCTATTTATAACTTATAGAAAGAATGCAATGTTATGAAGTTACATTACATGTATTGCAAAATACGTAATGATTTGAGGACCAAGTTTGTAGTCAAAGTATGGGCAGGCCATAGTCAATGTAAAGCATATTGTAGATGTTTCGTCCCTACCAGTGAATGTGCGATAACTGTTTATCCGCCGTTATCAGTAGCCCTGCATGTGTACTAGCCTGCACGAGTGCGCGTTCACGGCAGGCTCCGTTGTGGGGGAGGAGCTGTGGAGGGAGGGCTGTAGCGCAGCAGAGAGCTAGGGGGAGTGACCTGTGAGTTGTGCTTTTTCAAATTTTCAGGCTAAGTCAACGTTTTCTAAAAGATCCCTACTGCAGCTTTAAACAGTTCGTCCAACGAACTCTTCTGATTATTAATTTATTCTAAGAAAAGCATATTTTTCATGGCCACCGAAAAATAATTGTTTCTTAGCATGTACAGCGCTTACGTATTGTGCACAAGTTTTATTAACTAAATCACAAACATAACTAAACTAAAAAAAACATACATACATACATGCATAGGTAAAATGGTGAGTGATATGTCCCATCAACCAGAAGAAGTAGGGAGTCACTGTGAATTTGTCTCTAATGAGCCTGAGAAAGGTCCCACCTTTCAGGGTTAGCTCAACCAATAAGAAAGGGGAATTTCCAAGCGGGAGATTCCTCTGTGTTTGATTTATGGATCTTTGTTCTAAGTGTGCTCCTTTGCATTTGCAGCTGGATTGGTTGCTGGTGAAGAAACTATGAAAGATTATTGTAATACTAATATGTTGCGCAGCTATCAATATATCATATACACGATCATTTCGATCTTCAAAGTACCAATTTATAGAGACCAAACATGGTATAGGTGAGGTTACATTTACCATTGGTTCTATCATAAAATACACAGTATATAAAAAAAAAATGGTAACACTTTACAATACGGGTGCACTAATAAGCATTAATTCATGCTTAACTAATGCACAGATAATCATGTGTTAATGTATGACTCATGAAGAACTAAACCATTAATTATTGATTACTGCATCAGTAACTAATAAAGATTCTAAATGATTAATAGATTAAGTAATATATGAATTGTTATTAATTAAATGTGTCATAATGTATTAATTCCTTAATAACTTATTTTATTAACTAATAGTGTAAATTAATGCGTTAATTACCACAGTTGCAATGTACTTTAACTTCCAGTTGTCTGCTTTAATTAATCATTAACTAATGATTTGCAAATGTATCATTATGTTATGAATGAATCAACAACAGAGCAACTCACATGTGCACCACGTTTCTGCATCTTTCACGGTCGAGTGTGTACCTTCTTATACTGTCTATGGTGCGTACTTCGAATCGGAATTCAGTAATGGCGGCGCTCGACTGAATATGAGGGGGAGAGGGGCAGGGCAGGCTTCCTGCAGCATAGGTCTGCGGTGTCCATATATGGTATATCCTGCCCCGTCTTGATGTCAAGTCGGGGCAGAAATTAAAATCTCGTATTTGAGTGCGCGTGCACGTGGGCTGGTTTACGAATCCTGGGGTAAACAAACGCTTCACTTTTAAATATCGGCTTCCCGGCCAGTGTATAATCGTTAGGCAATCATAACATACATTGATTCTCGTGGAAAAGTGAAAATTACAGGTCATGACTCCTTTAAGGAGGAATCCAAAACCACTCCCAGACTCCTGACCGTAGGTTTAATATCACAGTACAGGTCTGCAGTATTAAAAGTATTTTTTCCATCTCCTAAAGAGGGGCCAAACACAACAGCCTCTGTTTTACTTGCGTTTAAATGTAAAAAATGTAAGGACATCCAGGATTTTATGTCATTTAGGCACGCAGATAGGGTTTCAAGGCCCTTTGTGTCAGTGCGCTTAAAAGGCAGATAGATTTGAGTATCATCTGCATATAAGAGGAAAGACACTCCTGGTTTCCTAAAAATGTATCCCAACGGCAGCATATTCAATGAAAACAAAGTAGGAGCCAGAATGGAGCCTTGTGGTACACCATAGGTAAGAGGAGCTACGGACTAAACAGAATCTCCAAAACCAACTGAAAAGGTTCTGTTTGTAAGATAGGACTTAACCCTCTGAGGTCGGCAAACGCGCCCCCGCGTTTTGCTGGATTTTTTTCACATAGCAGCAACATAAACTTAAAAAAGTCCGTCATTTACGGTCATATTAATAAAATAAATACATGATTATAAACTATAGAGGGTCTTCTTTTTTTTGTGTACACTCACATTAACATCAAAACCTTGTTTTTATTTTTAAATAAATAAAATAAACAGGGTGCGCTTTCAGCTCACTCTGTGTCCGCAAAAATCTTTCTGAAACAAGTCTGGAAAATGAACTGAAACTCAGCTAATACTTATCACACAACCATGAAACATGCGTCTAAAGAAAGCTTTAAATTTCTACTTTTAAATAAAACAATTCACATTCAAAACAAATATTCTCCTGCAATGTAATCTGTAAGAAACTAAAGAGAAGTACAGTTTCTCCCGTCTCACCTAATTATCGGTAATGAGTTCACACCCACTCGCAGAGCGCGCTATTCATAAGATAATGAGCTGATGTGATCTATGCAAAATAAGGTAAACGCCCCCTGAAATGCCTTAAAACCAGCAAGTTTCATTTATTCACTTTCCTGCGCTGTTGGAAGATGACACGAGTTCAAATTTTGCTCAGAAGAAGAGCAGGACTCTGACGACGAACGTTTGTATTTTGAGCGACGAACGTTGAGCGACTTGATCCAGCCGTGGATAATATTTCGGGTAAGTCTTTTTAAATTTACTTGCATTAGTTGACACATGTTCGCATTTATGAGGAAAAAACAATATTACGTGACAGTTCTCCATTATGGACGCGAGCGCTCTGAAGCAGCACTAAAAGACTTTCAAACTTTCACAGAGACTTCAAAACAGAAAGCACAAATCCATTCTTTAAAACGAATTTCGTTTTGTTTTAATTGTATCTTAATTTTAATATTATTTTCATTAACAAATTTCCTGGATTTAATACATAAAAAGTAAAAAGGCTAGCAATCACAACATAAGGTGCTTGAACTGGAGATCATCATGAACCAGACCGTAGCCTACTCGCCTCGCAGGTCTAAAAAATGTGAAATATATTTACAGAAAGCTGGTTCTAAACAAAACCACCCAAAACAAAAAACTATGTAGCCTAATAAATGTGCATTTCTCTGGTGCGTTCACTAGCCTACTGCGAAGATCGCGAGCCTATCGTCAACTTCATCTTTGCCAGAAGTTAATAAACAATTAAAATGTCTTATTGCAATATTTTACATATTCATAATCATTATTTTTGCTGGATCTTTGAGACAGCTTTTTAGGTTTATGGCGTTTTGGAAAAGAGCTCTTCACGTACAAACACCGTTTCACTAAGGCACAGCGGCCCTTCAGCACATAAGAGAAAGAAAAAAAGAGAAAAAGCACGGACTTACTATTACGAAACTTTGATGTGGTTGAACAGGTGAAACAGTCACAAATTCCTCAGCGCGTCCTCCTCTGATTGCTGTGTTCTGACTGAAAAAGTGCGTGCAGGAGCACATGCGCAAAACGTAGGTTTGTAAAATGTCCTTTTTTTTCAAAATGACATATGATAAAATAAAAATAATTAATTTATCATTTTACAAAACGGTTTTGCGCATGTGCTTCTGCGCGCACTATTTCGAATTTACGTAACGTTTTTGACGACACGGGACCATGGGCTGGGCCACTCGGAGGTTGCTTCCGGGAATAGTAGGCTACTGCCCTACAGTATTAAAAGTCGCATATAATTTATAACATATTATTGTTTATAAGGTTATAGTGTGCGTTATTTGTTTTCTCTTTAACTTCTTTCAGCTCTTTTCATGTTTGGGGGGTCGGATTGTACAAGTTACTTTTGTTTATCGCTCACAATTGCTTTGTTTATAACAGACTGATTATTTTTTTTATTTTGGTCACATTTGATTTGCTTAGAGCAAATTTAGAACATTATGTTCCTCCACATAGAGGAATTACAATAAAACAGATTGAAAAACAAAACCTCCTCTACTTCTTTTGTTCAGGCTGCGATGGGCCATTAGTCATTGGGGGGTGTCTATGTCACACCCCTGGTCTGAATCTCATTAATATTTATAGCCATTACCACTCCCATGCATAAACCTCTTCTGACAAAAAAAACTGTTTTACAACGTTTAAATCAATGTATTGTTTTATGAGAACGATTAGGCAGGATGATTTTCACATCATTTTGAAGAAAAAATCCTAGGCAACAACATCCATTTGTCAAAAGTCTTGTGGACACATATTTACTATATGTTATGTGGTTTTATTTCAGCAACTTTCATTTTTATTTTTTCAAATAACCACGCATAAACATTATTCTCTAAAAAACACAAAGATTTACAAGCATGTTGATCAGATATGATGGTAGCCCTGTTTGTGCTTTATAGAGTGAATTTACACCTTTGCCGTTAACATGTTTATAAATAACTGAAAAAACAACAAATGTCAGAGCATGTCAGAACACCTCCAGGGCCCAGAAAACCCCTCAGACTCCAGAGGGTTAAACCAGCTAAGAGCATTTTCTCGGATGCCCACAGACTTTTCAAGGCGTGACAGTAAAATTCTGTGGTCAACAGTGTCAAATGCTGCCCTCAGATCCAGAATCCCCAGAATCAAGAGACAACAAAATATCATTTAAAACTCTCAATAAAGCAGATTCAGTACTGTAATTAGTCCCAAAACCAGACTGAAATTTCTCTATGATACTATTCTCATCAAGGAAGCTCTGTAGTTGCAATAACACAGTTTTCTCAATGATCTTAGATATAAAATATACATTTGAGATAGGTCTAAAATTTGACAAATCAGTAATGTCTGTGTTTGGCTTTTTTAATATGGGTTTCACCAGGGCATGTTTGCAAAGAGCAGGGACAAAATCTGAGAGAAGGCAGATTATAATAAACAAAATCCAATGCCCCACATTATAAAAAATCTGTTTGAAGAACCATGTAGGAACAGTATCAAGAGATGAGACAGTAGGCTTCAACTTAGCGACTATATCTGTTAGACCAGCCATGGTAATTGGGTCAAAAGAGTTTAAAAACCTGATGGCCGAGGGAGTGTCTACAGGGTCAGTAGTCGAAGGCACTATGGACCGTCTAATTGTTGCCAATTTCTCAACCAAAAAATTGCGAAAATTCTCACATGTAGAAGCAGATTCAGTAAGATGATTGTTACTTACAGGATTAAAAACAGAATTTAGGACCTTAAAAAGGATCTTTGGATTATTTGAGATTTAAGTTAGAAAAATATTGAGACTTAGCTGTTTTAACAGCTTTTTGGTATGCCTTTGAGGAATCCCGCAAAGTTTCATAGGACACCTGCAGCCTGTCCTTTTTCCATCTACGCTCCGCTCTTCTGCAAAGTTGTCTTAATTGGTGAGTGTTGCTATTCAGCCAAGGTTCAGAATTATGTTTATGACATTTAAGTCTCAGGGGTGCAACAGTGTCAAGAGCGTTGATACAGAGAGAATTAAATAAACTTAATTGCTCATCGATATCTTCTGTATTTAGATGTTTAATAGAGAACACCTGCTCAGCATCAGAAAAAACTGCAGAAAAAGCATAAAAAAACTGCAATTAAAAAAACTAAAAGCATTAAAAAACTGTAGTTGGTAGGAGTTCCGAGAAAGAGCTAATACGACCAACAGGAAGCCAGGTCTCCGTCACAAATAAAAAGTCAATGTTGCCGGTGGTTATAATGTCATTAAAAATAAATGTATTATTTCCCAACGATCTGGAATTTATTAAAACCATCCTAATAGATACAGAGTCACTGACAGGCTGTGCAGCTGTGCTGCTTGATGAGGTAGCCGTTCCAGTGAGCGAAGGTGCCGCTGATCCACTCCACCACGCCGCAAAAAAGGGACACGTCGCCGCCGTGGCTGCACTGACGAGTCCCCAGCCATATGACATATCCATTGATAGGGCGTCTCCCGCGAGCGCCTCGCGATGTAAAATCCATGATCCCTCTCAAGGACACGAGCGCTCCGATAGGGCCGACCAACCAGTCCAGACGCCAATTCCAACTTCAGCCTGACGGCCGCACCACCCCGCTTTCCTCTCCTCCTGTGGCGCTTCCTCCAAGGAAGTACAGGCGGCACACGGCATAAGCACAGAGGCAGAGTTCTCAGGAAAGGTGGCGGTGGAAAGCTGGAGCACTCGGCCGACACGCCTTTGTTATAGCCGAACTCCATAGTTGTTCTGATATTGAGTAACGACTGGCAGTCATAAGTGATTCAGTGACATGGTAGGCCACACTTAAATTAATAAAGGAAAAGAGATATACAACTGCAGACAGGCAAAAGGAAATCCAGAGAGACAGACGGCCGTCATCTTTTCAGCCATCATCAGCTCATCATCAGCCAGAGACAACGGCGCCATCTTTTCCCCAGTGCAGGCAGATCAATAATATTTTTGAATATTAGGTGTCCCCAACTTTAACAAAACATTCGTAAATAGGGCTAGTATTGTCAAAAGTACCGACTTCAGTATCAAGTCGGTACTGAAATTTAAAAAATATGACCATACGATACCAGCATGTCCCTCTAACCTTTTGAGCGCTGTTGAACGAATTCTTAAACACCTCTGGTTGTCCATTGTGTTCATGCTTTCATGCCCTCAATATATATGTCTCTGATTGGCTACACTGGAGCGTTTGAAAGCAGGCGTCTGCCAGCGGATCCCTAATATATCCACTGATAGACGAGAGAGCTTTACAGTAGTTCAGTCTGAACACAACAAGCAAGGTGTGTGTGTGTGTGTGTGTGTGTGTGTGTGTGATGTGAACTGTTCATGTACAAAACAAAGTGATCGTGGTCACAATATGAGAAGATTCTGGGACCTATTTTAACGATCTGAAACACAAGTATCAAGCGCGAAACGCAAGTAACTTTGTGGGCGGGTCTTGGGCGCTGTTGCTATTATACCGGCGGGATAAATGACTCTTGCGCCCGACGCTAATCTAAAATGGGTTGGTCTGAAGTAGCTTCATTATTCATAGGTGTGGTTTGGGCGTAACGTGAAATAAACCAATCAGAGCGACATCTCACATTCCCTTTAAGAGCAGGCGCGCTTGTTCCATGGCGGATTCCTATTGTAACGGCGGATTTGCCAGGAGCGGTTCACAGCCGAGGAGACCGACGTTCTCGTCACGGCCGTAAAACACAGAGAAGTGACATTGGGGATGGAGATCTATCTATCTATCTATCTATCTATCTATCTATCTATCTATCTATCTATCTATCTATCTATCTATCTATCTATCTATCTATCTATCTATCTATCTATCTATCTATCTATCGTAATAATGTATGATTTGCAAAAATGAAAACTGCTGCTTCTGTGTAGATGAGAGAATCAAAGTGTATGCGCGTTGTGCACACTCTACATTGATTATGGCCAAGCATGCGCCCTTAAAATAGCATATGAATAACATGCACAACACGCCACTGACTTTAGACTAGGTTTTTCCTGATCAGTGGCGGAATTGTTTTCTAAACCTGTAAAATAGCATGAGGGAACGTTTGCGCCGGAACACTCCTATCTGCGCTGAACCACCCCGGGAGCGCAAGTGTATTTCTTAGTTAACCGACGTGCTTCTGTGGAGGGAAAAGTCTGCTGTGCGCGGGTGCAAAATAGGAATGATACATGCGTCAGTGTACAAAGTCAATTGCGCTGGGTGCAAGATAGGGCCTTCTGTGTGTCTGTTTTATACAAACTGTAATAAATTGTGTGTGTGTGTGTGAGAGAGAGAGAGAAAGAGAGAGAGAGTGTGTGTGTGTGAGTGAGTGAAAATAGATTCTTGATTTCGAATAATATTTTGATTCAATATATGCATAGTATGCATAGTTTTTATTTTTGATTCTTGTTTTTGAATTTAAATAGTTTATTTTCCTGAAGCCTTTGATCCTCCTTATAAATAAGGAAATCTCAAATTTATTTAAATTAAATACGATTCATAGGTGTAATTAAACTTTAAGTTTTGTCGAATTGTTATTTTTCAATCTCATGTTACTTCTTCAATCAATTTATAATATCTAAATATTTATATTGACATTTTTTATTCATAATAAATGTCTTGCCTTTTGAAGACATTTCGAACTAAATTGAACTCCGGTCAATTTTAACATTGAGCTCATTTTTTTGTACATTTGGAGTGCTGTCAATACAGAGAACAACGACAAAAATCGGTGTTGCCTACACCGTGTTATCCCCTTTTTAAAATTTGCACCCTGTTGACTTCAATGGGGCAATATTTAAACCTGCTTTTAGCCTCTTAACATCCTTGATGTGTCATTACAAGTGCACAGGTCATGTGAGTGATTTCAAGGATTTTCAAGGCTAAAAGCAGGTTTAAAACTTGCCCTATTGAAGTCAACAGGGTGAAAATTTTAAAAAGAGGATAACACGGTGTAGGCAACACCGATTTTTGTCGTTGTTCTCTGTACGGACAGCACTCCAAATTTACAAAAAATGAGCTCAATGTTAAAATTGACCGGAGTTCTCCTTTAATACTAGTTATATTGTTCATATTGGTTCCTCTGGTTCAGTTTTGTCTGTTTATTATATTGTGTTTTTAAGTGGTTTGTTTAGTTTTTTGTGATATCTGGCAACCCTTCAGTGGAGCTTTAATGAAGAAAGGGAAGAGAGAAGAAAAGAAGAGAAGAGGGAAGATGAGATAATAAGAAAAGAGAACAGAAGAAGAGAGGAGAAAAACACAATATTCTGTTGCTATCTCAACATTTAGTGATTTAGTCTCAGATACAGGATATGGCAACCACAGGTGGTGTTCTTTACCATGGCAACCGCTTGAGCGTCTTCGTTGAATGCGTCGTATGACCCTTCGCTAAGCCATGCCCGAAAACCGCCACCGGCCAATCGTGGATTAGCAACCGTAACTAGGCGCAGGAGGTCTGGCAAGCTTTCGAGCGAGGGAAACATGCCGAAGCGTTGTGTGTATGGATTGTGCAAATCTGATACCCGGTATCCTAAAATTTTGGACGGGGTGGTGGATTTTGTTCCCTTCCCGAAACCTAAAACCCAAGGGGAGAAATGCCGGGCGTCATCTTCATTTATATAGCGCTTTTAACAATGTAGATTGTTCCAAAGCAGCTTTACATTGATAATAGGAAATTAAAAGTAGTGTTTTGGCTTTATAGCAGCTCTAGAATAAAGTTATTGTCCAGCTCGTGGATCAAGCAGTGTGATTAAAGGCAAGACGGAGGCTCACTGACATAACTTAACGTTACTTAAAAATATATTTCAGCATTTTGTTAATCGACGGCCAAACTAGTACCCCAATCCGATCGCGACTCTCCCGGTGTTAGTTCTAGTAAAAGTAAAGGGTAGTTAGTAAAAGGAGGGAACATCACGGGGCTTGCCGGAGATCTCCAAGGAAAAGGTTGGTATGCAAACTTAATCAGTTCATAACACTTATGTGACCCACGACGTGTGAGCGCGCTAAAAATATAAGCGGGTGAATGTTATCATTGCAAAGTGGTCAGGCTAATATTTTGTGTTTATTCCACAATACTTATGGATAAACTGTTTGATTAAGATTAGAATATTTTCAAATTTCACTTACCCTGCTGGGCATGCACAAAGCTGTTCCTCAATTTGTATGGTCAGCGTACGAGGCGGCTGCTGCTTGCGCTGGGACCTAACGTTATAGGCTTTAGCTTCAATTTTGATTAAATTATTCTCTAATCGGTTGCATATTATGTCGTGGATATAGCCCTCGAACGCATACTGCAGTCCCTTTTGTCTTGCTCTCTCAGATTTTCACCTGTTCGCCAAAAATGACTAATTATCTCCTTGGGAATGTCTGAAACCGGTGCATACATACTGTAATAGACGTGCCAGGCGCGAAAGCTTGACAGGCGTAGCAACAGTATCTAAGGAGGGCGGGGCTTAGCGAAGGGGTCAATTATACATTATTTAAGGTTATTTTATATTTGTTAAAATATTGATATACTGTAGAAATTCATTTGTCCCTCGATGCAAGCCAATGTCAACTCTCTCTCTCTCTGTGTGTGTGTGTGTGTGTGTGTGTGTGTGTGTATGTGTGTGTTTTCTAGTGTGGATCACGGTTCAGAAGTTAAAGAGTTCATGATGGCATCAAGACTACACAGATGTAAGTCCTCAAACACAGTTTTAGTGTGTGTTGTTGTAAATGTTGCTGTTGTAATGTGTATTCTTGTGTTCAGATGCCGTTGATCTCACACTGGATCCAAACACAGCACACACTCGCCTTGTTCTGTCTGAGGAGAACAGAAAGGTGAAGTGTGTGAGAGAGAGTCAGTCGTATCCTGATCATCCAGAGAGATTTGAGCATCCTCCTCAGGTTCTGTGTGGAGAGAGTCTGACTGGACGCTGTTACTGGGAGGCTGAATGCAGTGGAGATTATACTGATATATCAGTGTCATATAAAGGAATCCAGAGGAAAGGAGTGAGTTCTGACTGTTGGTTTGGACATAATGAGAAGTCCTGGAGTCTGAGCTGCTATAATCACAAACTCACTGTCTGGCACAATAGTAACTCCACTGATGTTTCTGCTGGTTCAGGATCCTGTAAGAGAGTAGGAGTGTTTGTGGACGTGTCGGCCGGCACTCTGTCCTTCTACAGCGTCTCACGCGACACACACACACTCACACACATTCACACATTCACACACACATTCACTGAACCCCTCTGTGCTGGATTTGGGGCTTTTTATGAGTCTTCAGTGTCTCTGTGTCACATTAAACAGCGTCCTGAGAGAAACAACAGTGATACACACACAACCGGGTGAGTGAAATATACTGTGTCTTAGTGAAGGATTTTTCCAGACTGAATAATAGTTCAATCCTCTGTTCTTCATACATCACTAAACACTAGAGATGCACCATATTGGGTTTTTGCTGATACTCCATATGCTGATATTTTACAGCATGTTTTGGCCAATAAATACATATTTTCCTTTGTTTTGAAAACAACACAGAGTCTCTCCTGTGCAGAGACTATAAACAAATTACTCTTCATTTTAGATTTACTGGTATTTCTCAAAAGCTCCTGATCACACACGATCTCTAAACTGTAATTTGCTATTTACTGTAATTTTCTAGCTGTAGTGTGATCTTCTTTTCTATTAATATCCCTGCAGACGAGGAATAAGACAGAAATAATCAAATTCACTCAGTATTACTTGATCTATTCCAGCACTCCCTCAATTACAATCAAGCACAATTAACTGTAGACAGTTGTGTTGTAAGCAGTAAAACAGTCCAGTTCTTTATAGTCAAACTCATTTATTATGTTTGATAATGAACATTTTTGTCCACCCCAGACTGCTGATGGTCTTTATCTGTCCACCTCTGTGAAAATATCCACACTGATTTATAGAAGACTTGACACGTTATTCAGCTTGAGCTTATTGATGGAGAATATAGAGTTCATGTTGGCTAGTTAAACATAACTTGACAATTGTGTGCGAATTAAACTCTCATTATAGTATATATTTGTTTGTTATATTTGATTGTTTGTTATTAGTGAGTGACATCACAGGTGTCAGTCGCAGCATTATATACTAGCTTTATATTTTCTCTCTGTGAAACTGCTTGTCAAATATAGTTTTTTTATAGTAAACTGTTTGTATGTTGTTGGTTTTGAATTGTTGGTAATGCTTTACAATAAGGTCCCATTAGTTAACATTCGTTAATGCATTAACTGTATTTGTTAACGTTAGTTAGTCAACTGTTCATTGCTAGTTCATGTTAGTTCAGGTCCATTAAATAATTTTGACAGATACAACTTTTGATTTTAATAATGTATTAATAAACATTGAAAATAAGATTAACTGAGATTAATAAAAGCAGCTGACTCTTTGCTTCTGCCTTCTTCTGGTTCTTCACAGGTTCTCTCAGCCCAAACCTTCTGGGCTCGATATTCACCCGCTGCTGAACTGTCAGTCTTGTGTCCATATAGCTGATTCTGATCAGTGGCTTCAGATTGAGCCGTCGGCCTGTACAGATGAAGGAGGGTCAAAGTTCAGGGTCAGCACTGACCCAGGCCGTTACGAGTGTGTCAGGACCAGAATGCGATGGGTCTGTGACTGTGTCGTCACCCTTCAGTACCGTACCGTAGACGGACTCTTCCTCAACGCAGAGCTGGAGAGGCTGCAGTGCAACCGGATCGGTCCAGTGATTGACGTGACGGTGATCTCAGGGAAACTGGAGGAAGTTCATCTGCCCCATTATGCCTGTTTAGGAGAGTCTGACCCCTCTCTCAAAGATGCTGTGAAAGTCCTCACCGTAAAAGACGAGGGAATAACCACAGAACCTGTGCAGTTGACCCGATTCCATGCTAAGATTGTCCAACCATCCTTCTCTATTATAACATTAATAAGTTGGTTAATGGGATGGGATGCACACTGCGATCTTCTTTTCTACATGTGTTCTAAAGATCCTCTCATTCTACATCTCTACTTTTTTCCATTTGATCCCTGTGAAAGAAAAAAAGTTGAGGAAACTGAAAAATCATTTTCATCATGCATCATCAGGCATCCCAGACCTGGCAGGCCATTTCGGATGAAAACGCCACACATTCTTGATGTTCCTGGTGCCTCCACTATCAGTCCTGAAGAAGGGATCACACTCACAAGAGAAACTCCCCCAAACTTCTTCAAGGTCAACACAAGTCTGGAGAATGATCTTCAAATGACTCTTATCAGAGAAGAGGATCAGAAGACTGTCTGGACTACAACGATTAAGAAAAATGAACTCGATCTGATTCATCCTAAGAGAGACGAGCAGCGTCTGAATAGTGAGGCAGATAAAGCAAGATATTTTAATAAGCATTGGTCAGATCTCATTCAGGGGGTTACAAATGTCCAGATCATTGCAGATAAACTGCGTCAGCAAGAACTAATTCATGAGGAACAATATTCAGAAATCACACAGTGTTTAACCAGTCAGGAGAGCATGAGAAAGATCTGTGACATTGTTCGCAAACACAGAGATCCTGTGAAAGCTGAATTCATCTCAGTTCTTCAGAAAGAGAAGCTTTACCCCTTTTGAACATGGATGTCAGGGTCCTGCCCTTTGTCTCTGTTCAATGTTTCCTTGTTTGTGTTGTGTCTGATCACATGGCTTTGTCTCTGTTCAATGTTTCCTTGTTTGTGTTGTGTCTGATCACATGGCTTTGTCTCTGTTCAATGTTTCCTTGTTTGTGTTGTGTCTGATCACATGGCTTTGTCTTTGTTTGTGTTTGCCATGTGCTCCTCTTGTCCCGCCTCCTTGTTTCCTGTTACCACGCCCCCTTGTTTAGTCCTTGTCTAGTCCTCGTTGGCCTGCGCATTAACAGAAAGATCCTAATTTTATAATCCTATCTTATCTGTTTGGTAACCATGGCAGTTTCAGTTAGGACCTCATTTAGGACAAAAGCAATTACAAAATGACATTTCTTAAGTGCATAATCTTATCTTGACTACGGATAGGAAAATGGTATTACAGAAGCATCCTAACTCCACAAAAAATCCTAAAAACTGTCTTAACTTTAGGACAACTCCGTGGGTGTCCTAACCTCAAAGTTATTTGAAAGCCAACCATAAAAATCACATAATTATAACCCTGTCTGAGAATGACGTCACATCTGTTAATGATATAAGATGAAGAACAGCGATGTTTGATGGTGGAAAGACTTTGTGAACACCCAAATGATGTGCTGCACTTTGACAGCAAAACTCTGACAAATAATTACAGACTCCTATGAAATAAAAGGATTAGGCTTTGCCTTTTCTAACAAGCTTATCAAAACTTACTTAATGAAGAGCACCACCTATTTTGTTTCTCAGTTATTTCTATTATCTGAGTTTTTCCGTTTTACTTCACAGCAGCTGTTTGCGTCTCGTTGGTTGCTTGATAACAGACCTGAGAGTTGATTACCGGTGAAGGGGTTTAAGATTTCCTAACCACAGATAAGATGAGATTTTCCTAAATCAACTTAATATTTGCTTCTGTAATACAAATTTGTGAAAAATCCTATATTACCTTGTTAGATCTTAACTTAAGACTTAAGATAGAAAGTTTCTGTAATACGCCCCCTGATCCTCGTGTTCTGATCCCTTTATGTTGTGCTCCTTTCCCTCGTGTCTTTGCGTTCAGTGTGTGTGTGTGTGTGTGTTTCTCGCAGTTCTTGTCAGTCACTGCTAGATTTAGTTTCTCTTGTTTGACAATTCCTTTTGATAAATCTATATTTAGGGGCCAAGCACCGAAGGTGCGGAGGCACCTATTGTATCTGTTCCATTTCTTCTTATTATTATTCTTCCGCCATGGGAGTCTATGGCAGCCCATAGAACCGATTGCGGGAAAGTTGTTTTGGTTTGACATTCTGATAGAGGACAGTCCCAACATTAAATACACCAACTTTGGTGTTTCTAAGTCTTTCCCTCTAGCGCCACCACCTGTCCAAAATTTCACTTTTATTTTGCTAATAACTTTTGAACCGTAAGGCCAATCAACAAAATTCTTTTTTCCTCTGATTCCTGAGCTCATGCCGATTCGATTGCACCCTATGACGTCATTTTCCGGCAAATAAATATGGCCGCCATTTAGAATTTTCCGAAAAAGCTACTTTTTCGAACTCGTCCTAGACGGTTTGTCCGATTTGCACGAAAATTGAAACAGATCATCTTCAGGTAGTGCTGACAAAAAGTTATGGAATTCAAATTGATTCGTCAAACCGTTTTCAATAAATGCACGAATAAATTTTACGTAGCGCTAGCAAAAACAGTCGTAAGGCTGTATCTCCGCAACGGTTTATCGTATTCAGACCAAACTTGGTACATGTACTCACAAGCATGACCTGAGGCAACATGCTGCGTTTCGGCGCAGCGCCACCTACTGGTCCAGAGATATGAAAAATGGCTATTTTTGCTTATAACTTCTGAACAATTTGTCCAAAAATCATAAAATTGGTCTCGTTAGATTCAGGGCAACATGCCGAGTCGACTGATATAAAATTTTACCATATCGGCCATTTTGACTGTCGGCCATTTAGAATTTTGTGCTAAAATGCTGTATTTTAAGAACGCATAAATGGATTGTTACGAAACTTGGTATGGGTCATCAGCACGATGTTCTGAAGGAGCGTGAGAAGTTTCGAAACAGCGCCACCTAGTGGTGATTTTTCAAATGCTTATAACTTTGGGTGTGGTCGACTTATTTTCACGAGACTCATCTCATTAGACTCCTGAATCCTTGCCGAGTCCAACGATACCAAACATGCTAGGTTTTGCCTTACGGTTTGTGTAGCGTTGTGATTTAGCGCTTAAAAAACATTTGGCTATATCTTCGAAACCGCTAGTCCGATCGAGACGAAACCACCGTCAGAAGTTTGGAAACATAGGTCGATACCTACATGCCAATGCCCAAATGCGAAAATATTGATGTTTAGGGGTAGTAAATTCCAATCAAAGTCATGTGTCAGTCATTTTTTACGTGTTTTTTCATATAAATGTCTATAACTCCGAAGCGAATAGAGATATCTTCACCAAAATTGACACACATATGTATGGGCTCACTCTGAGGACACATAAAAAAAATGGTGTGACTGAGCCTCTTGGTGGCGCTATAACAGAACAAAACATGAAATTCCCATTGACTTCAATACAGTTTTGTGAAATAAAATGCTATACTAAACAAATGCATTGGTGTAATATTACGAAACTCAGAATGTGCCATCAGCTCCATCCCCTGAAGGTACCCAAAATATTTCGAGACAGCGCCACCTAGTGGTCAAAAGTTATAACAAAATTTCCAAAAAGGCTAATAACTTTTGAATAAATCTGGCTATTGAAATGCCACTGGTCTTAATAGATTCCCTGGGTCAAGCCGAGAACATAGATACCAAGTTTTCCTTATTTGGCCGAACTTCCTGTCCGCCATCTTGATTTTCATTCAAAACCTACTTTTTCGAACTCCTCCTAGACCGTTTGTCCGATTTTCACCAAAATCGAATCGTATCATCTCCAGACTGTGCCGACTAAAAGTTATGGATTTCGTGTCGATAGACGAAACCGTTTTCGTATAGCGCAGCAGCAAAGTTGAGGCATGATGCCAAAAGCACTATTCAGGCTTTATCTCTGAAAACCCTTGAAATATTGACACCAAACTTTGTATATGTCACTGTCACTTCACTCTGACCACATCACATCAGTTTTGTAACTGCTCCACCTATTGGTCGAAAGTGATAATCCATTAAATCATATTCTGAATTACTTTTTATATGATTTTTCAGCCATTTCGCCTAAAATCCTCTCTAAATGTCTTTAATTGCTTTTTGTTGCAGTTGGTCTGACACCTTCAGCCATGTTGGCATATCCTGTCATCTGCTTGCGCTTGGCCCCGATAATTGCTGCTTGCAGCTATATTTTTTCCTTGTTCCTGTGTTTTTACTCTAATCTAGTTTCGGTCTTCTGCTCCAGTTCCCCCAAACCTTATTTTCAGTTCTCTCTAGATTTAATATTGTTGCTATCTAGTTTTGTATTCTTATCTTCTCTAGTTCCCTGCAAGGTTGCAGTCTTGTTTAGTTTATTTTGTTTGCAGTTCAAGTAATTATTTTCTAGGATTTTCTTTTGTTTTTACCTTTCATTCTTTTGCAATCTTTAGTCATTAGTTGAATTTTTCCGTTTTTTATCTTGTTGTCTTGGCTTGTGTGTTGTTGGAAACTTTATTCCTTCATCGAAGCAAGACCAGGAGGCGGCTTGGGTTGTATCTTTTAAGCAGAATAGATTTATTCTTCCGAGTCTGTAGTTCATCAAGTCTGACTAAGGGAACGTTCTCTTGCAATTTATATACATTGAAGGGCAGGAACCAAAACTTTGTGATGAGACCGGTTTAGGAACCTGTTCTAGACTGAGAGTGTTGCCAATCCTAATCCACTCAGCATATCTATTCAAATGCTGAGACTCGAGTACAGGACTAGCAGGACTCTCTTGCTAAAACACGAGCTCCAAGAGCCATTAACAGTTTCAGTAATCTTACAAATACAGAAAACAGGACTGGCCGGAGTCTCAGAAACTCTGATAATCATCATTTATACATATATTTTACAAATTTAATGTAAACCTAAATTAAACATTTTAAATTTGTAATACAACAGTGTCTTGTGTTGGTTCCTGTTCGCTGACTCTCCAGTCTAGTGCCCAAGGCTTCTCTAGTGATGATACAGGAAAATATGGCTTTATCAGAACTTTTCAAAATATTCTTCTTTCAAAATATTCATTCATAGCATCATTATCAATAAATCTCACACCTGTTTTGTGCATCTGAGTAAATGTTCTATGGGGAAGGTCAAATGAGTTCAATGAACATACCTGCATTTGTTTAACTGCGCATTTCATAAATGCTGGTGAATTTATGTACATTTTTCTTGGTGAAAGATTAGCCATAAACTATGAAATGTTGAAATTTACTAAAAATGATAGTTGTGGCAGAGAGAATCCAACTCTTTTTTTCATGTGATTATATTTCTCTTCAAACACACAAAGTTTTATTGAACTGTAAAGAGGAACATTTAATATTTTCTTTATCTAATAAAAGCTCTTTTTTTGGGAAACTTTATTTTGTTGTCTCATAATTTAACACTGGAATATTTTGGATATTTCAGTGCATGGAAATATGTAAGGGTTAATGCCCGACGAGGTGTCCATTATCAGGTATTAATGGACGACGGCGAGGCGTGCGCGGAGGACAGTTGCCTCCGCCGAAGTCCATTAATACCTGACAATGGACACCTCGAAGGGCATTAACCCGCTTATACCATGGTCACTTGCCAAATAACACATTTTTAAAACATTAATTTATATTTTAATTAGTTTTACAATCGAAATCTAAAGTTACAAGTTACAAACAATAACTTGGTTTCCTTGGTTACGCCTGGCGGTTTATTTAGGTGTACATTATCACTTTTTAACGGACACCCTGCAGCCAATCAGAATCGAGTATTCACCCAGACCATGGTATATTCTTAATGAACAGACATTCTGAATAATGTGCTGTAAAGTAAGACTGTCATGGGATAATGTAATTATTTATTTTAAACTCAAATTCTCCAGTGACAACATACTACACCCCTAATGTTGGGTAAGTTGAGCCACTTCTGTGTCACAAACTCTATTTCTGTGTCCTTATGATCCTTTCCTTTATTTGTCCTGATAGAAGACAACTGAAATATGATTTGTTGTATAATAATGCTGAAGCACAGATATTTGGCAGTGAAGGATATGTTCTCTGAGCTTCATGTCCTCTACAACAGTTTCAGCCTTCCTCCAACGTCAGGACACCTGAACGAAGCTCAACAAAATCTGTCCGATTAAACATTATTCAGCTGGAGTGTCTAAATCATTTCAACAAAGAACAGAAAAGAAGTGTCCAGTGATGCTCTTCCCATGAAAGCAGCTGAGCGTTCTGATGCTTTAGAAGCAGAATGTGAGATTCGTCACGTAGAGCTGGAATATTTATTCTCATGTTGCTCCATTAAGTCATGGTTTAGTCTGTAGTTGCAGCACAGTTTGTGTCTCCAGGAGCTTTTGTTCTGCTTTTGCACACGTTTCTCCTCCACACTAGGGCTGCACGATTAATTGCAATAAAATCGCACACGATTTGGCAAAGGCTGCGATTATTTTGTGCGCAGCTTGTCAGTGGAGTGCGGCAGATCGGTAGTAGATACTGCTCCATCTGAACGCCAAAGGGCGCTCTCACGCAAACACGCTAAATATGCCCCGCCGCAGAAGTACAGTAGGCCTAATGCACATCATTCCAGGAAACCCCTATCGCTGTGGCTGAATAAACAGAAGATTGAAACGCTTTGATTAAACATGACTTGTAAACACACGACTGCCTTATTCTGTGTAAGAAGCTCATCATCTCACAGAAGGAGGAGCTCAGCTGTCGTTATGAAGTGAGTTTGGAGTAAATGCATGTTACTAAAGCCCCTTTCACACAGAGATTCCGGAAAATACACGGATAAAGTGACCCGGGATTTGACCCGGGTTCATTTGATTTTGGTTCATTCACACTGCCAGTGATTTTCCGGAATCAGAGAGCGCGTTCACACACAACCCGTGTATGTCCCGGAAAGACACGTGATATCGATGT
This sequence comes from Rutilus rutilus, assembly GCA_021464565.1. Lineage (NCBI taxonomy): Eukaryota > Metazoa > Chordata > Actinopteri > Cypriniformes > Leuciscidae > Rutilus > Rutilus rutilus. The sequence continues at coordinate 65,249,610 of JAJAQA010000001.1, read as the reverse complement.
GACTTGTAATGTCTCAGCAGCGTCTTCAGTTTGCTTATGAGCTGCGATTTCTCTCTCGAGAAACCACGCTTATGCATTTATTTCTCTGATTCGATCATAAAATTGTGCATTTCGTACCGTTTCACAGCTGGCGAACGATCCCGCGCTTCAGCGTCATCACTACGACACGGCATTATTACGGCTTTTGTTCACACAGCGCGCGTTCCGGGACTGAACACGGCAATGTTACTAGGTCCCCAACCCGGCATCGATCCCGGCATTAAACCCGGGTCGTGTTTGCGTTCACACAGAAGGCGTTCCGGCAATTTGCCGGCAATTTCCCGGGTTCAATGCGCTGTGTGAAAGGGGCTTAAATGTTGCATGTTATTAAAAAGAGGTTCATAAAAGCTTCTCATGTTTTATAAAGATGTTTGACACGTGTTGTTTTTTTCAAAAGCACGTTATAAGCGACTCAAACTTGCTTTCAGATAGAGCAGCGTTTACTGAGCCGATCATCACTGACACACTGCGCATAAAAAATAATCGCAGCCTTTGCGATTTTAAAATCGCGATAAGCGATCTCGATTTAAGTGCGATTACATGTAAATTGCGATTAATCGTGCAGCCCTACTCCACACTGTTAAAAAAAAAAAACTGTGAAATTTACAGTAAAAAACCGGCAGCTGTGGTTGCCAGTATTTTACCGTAAAAAATAAGGTAGCAACCTTTTATGTTTTACGGGATTTAAATTTACGGGCAAAAAAACACAATGTAAAAAAAAACCTGTGAAATTTACGGTAAGAAACGTCAGCTTGGTTGCCAGTATTTTACCGTAAAAAATATGGTAGCAACCTTACTTTGAAAAAAAAAAAAAACCTTCAGCAGGATTTAAATGTGTGGTAAAAAAAACATCATAAAAATAACATAAATGTTATCATTAAATTTTACTAAAGTATTAAAGTCTGCTTTATATCTTTGTAATATACTGATAACCATCATAATAACACAAGTGGTAAAAAAGAAAAATCACGATGATTTAAGTATACCATTAGTTTTCCACAAACTGAGGCACATGTTAATATTTAGAAGGTGCACAGTGTCATACACACAAACACAAAACACCATCATGGTGACACACACACATGACTCCAAATAATGCCATAAACATTCATTAAACAATATATGATGTAATATAAACCCCAAATGTATAAAACTGATAACAAAAACCAAGAAGAAACATAATTCTTTAAATGAAATAGCATCAAATGTGAAGTGTCACACAGGGAAATCTGGGAATGTCCATTTAGAGAAACAACAGGAACAGAAAAAAGAGACGAGCAGAAACACAAGAACTACAACTGACTTCAGCCACAGCCTTAGATGAAATCAACTGAAGATAAAAAACATTAAATCTGTAAAGATCTCAGCAGAGGAGGATTAAACAACTCCACAAACAGCATTACTATGGAGAGAGAAATGTGTCTTTATTACATGCGAGAAAATAAATGATCTGAGAGAAAAAAATAAGTTTGAGAGAAAAAGTTATCACACTGATAGCAAAAAAGCATTTCATGAGAAAAAAAAATATTTAAGAGAAAAGGTTTTCATACCAATAGCAAAAAATAATAATATTTGAGACTAAAAAAGTTGAGAGAAAGTATTTTCTCATAGAACATAAAATTATTTCTGAGAAAAAACACTCTCTCAAAATATTTTGAAAAAAACTCTCAAATATAGCCTATATTTTTTGCTATCAGTGTGAAAACATTTTCTCTAAAAAAAAAAAAGTGTTTCTCTCGAAACGCTTTTCTTTGCTCTCGATGCAATTTCTTGCTCTCCTGTCAGGATTTTGCTTTCACTGTGAGAATTGCGTCATGGGCGGGGCCACGTTCCTATTGGCCAGTCGGGTGAGCATCGTCTTGTCTTGGGAGTCGAAGTGAATCATTATACCATTGTTCGGTTCACCGGCATAGATGCCGCCTCTGCCTTAGTTGAGCACAGACACTCCAATGTTTGGGTAAGATTACAAGATTTTTGTGTCTGTTACGATAGTCACGGTGACAGATTACACGATTTTGACTCCTAAAAGTTTTTTCATGTAGTGGATGGACAAGAAATATGTCAGACTACACGTTGCTTTCCGACCAGTCACCACGAGCCGTCTCATGCACACATTCACTCGCACATACACACACTCACTCACATACACACACTCTCACTGTGCTCGCTCGCTCACTCGCGCACACACAATTGCTCTCGCACACGCGCACACACACACTCACTGTCGCTCACTCGCACACACACAATTGCTCTCGCACGCGCACACACACACACACACACTCACTGTCGCTCACTCGCACACTCACTCGTCTCGCTCACATACTCACTCTTGACGAAACACGTCGTGGAGGACCGTTAAGCCGGGTTTTCGCCTGGAAAGCTCTATAGAAATCTGACACTCTGTTGAACGAAGTTAAACTGAGAGAGCGTGCCGTTCACAGACACCAGAATGAACGAGTTCACAGTATCGTTCATCAGGCAGTAATACAGTAGGCTACTTTCAGTTCACGTTCACCCAAAATATGAACGAGTTCATGAACTATAGTTCAATGAACGCGTTCAGGCACAACACTGATAGTGCTCTATAGCCTACCTATAGTGAGAGATACAGATGCTAAACACATTAATAACAATCATTTTAGGTTATAGTTAAGTTATAGGTTCAAACAGGAAATGTATCATATTGACCTTAAAACAAAATAGTTTATTCTGAGTCCGAGTAAAACTGTACAGGAGGTTGTATATGATGAACTAGGGCTGGGCCTGGGCGACATATCGGATGACATTGTTATGCGCATCTCGTCAGTAAAGCTGGTTCCTTGATAAGTAGTAAATCGCCATCACCTGCTTTCAGATGAAGCGGCATTTAACACAGAGCCATAGTTCACTGACAAGCTGAGCCATACCGCATTAATTATCGCAGGCAATACGTCCGTGATCATCTAAGATCACCGTGAATCATCTTACCCAAACATTGGAGTGTCCGTGCTCAACTAAGGCAGAGGCGGCATCTATGCCGGTGAACCGAACAATGGTGTAATGATTCCATTCGACTCCCAAGACAAGACGATGCTCACCCGACTGGCCAATAGGAACGTGGCCCCGCCCATGACACAATTTTCACAGTGAAGCAAAATCCTGACACGAGAGCAAGAAATTGCATCGAGAGCAAAGAAAAGCGTTTTGAGAGAAACACTTTTTTTTTAGAGAAAATGTTTTCACACTGATAGCAAAATATATTTGAGAGTTTTTTTCAAAATATTTTGAGAGAGTGTTTTTTTCTTAGAAATATTTTTTTTATGTTCTATGAGAAAATACTTTCTCTCAAAACTTTTTTTTTAGTCTCAAATATAATTTTTTGCTATTGGTATGAAAACTTTTTCTCTCAAATATTATTTTTTTTTTCTCTCATGAAATGCTTTTTTGCTATCAGTGTGATAACTTTTTCTCTCAAACTTTTTTTTTTCTCTCAGATCATTTATTTTCTCGCATGTAATAAAGACACAATTCTCTCTCCATACATTACCAGCTTCACTATTACTAACCAGACTGACTTTATTTCTGTCAGACGTCTACAGTTCTGTTTGAGAATTAACAGAGGTTTAGATGTTGATGATTTATTGTTTCATTTGAAGTCACCATGATGGAGATCAGTGACTGCTTTAGTTGGGCTCTTGACCCTTGACTTTCTAACATTAGTTTTTCTCTGCCTGCTGTAACTCTGTGTTTATAAGACATGTTGATTATAGCTAGGAAATCAGAGAGAAAATGAATCATGTGATGGCGGTTGTGTATCAGTGATGGCAATCACCATGTTTGATTCACTGAGCTCTTATCTTTGATTATATGTGTTATTAATTTTACATTATTGATTGTAGTAGCCCTATGATTCTACAGCATGTGGTCCATCAAGAATTTTTAAAACATTGTGTACAATAATGGTTTGAACTGCTGTATCTTTCAGACACACATAGACATCAAGAATCAGCGTATGAATCTCAACAATGGTGATGATAAAAGTGCAGTGCACTTGATGGAGCCTCCAATCAAAACTCATCAGTATCTCCCAGCATGCATTGCAGCAGGAATACATTATGCTGAATTGCCTTAGTATTTTCTTTTATTATTATATCTGCTTTTATTTTTGATGTTGTTTTTGTTGCAGCTTTTTAGTAACTTGTTTTGTGATGTTCAGAGTTTTATCTGATTATTGTGTTGATTGTCACCGTTGTTGAGATTCATACGCTGATTCTTGATGTCTGTGTTGGTTTAAATCAAGCAGTAGTTCAAAACCTTTTTTCTACACCATGTATTTTTAAAGTTCTTCAGATTATCTGTTGCTCACTTAGATATATTATACTCAATAATATGAAATATTTATTTTTAATATTATAATTAATATTATCACTTTGCTCATAAAGTGAGAGATAAGACTCTTTATGAGATCAGTGAATCAGGCCACAATATGACGATTATCTCATCATTAACCTGCCATCATCACCTGGTCACATTTTCTCTCTGATTTTCATGCCATAACATTTGTGTTATATAGCCACACAGTTAAAGCAGTCAGAGTAAATCTAAAGTTAAAAAGTCAAGGGTCAAGAGCCCAACTACAGCAAACACTCATCTCCATAATGGTAACTTCAAACTTTATTATTTTCAATAAAACATCAACGTCTGAACATCTGGTAATTCTCAATAATTAGATTACAGGAAACCACAGCTGGCAGGTTTTTATTTTTTATATAAAAGTTCAGTTCAATGTTCAATGCCATAAAACCTAAAATATTACTACCGTATTTTTTACCGTAAAGCACTTGCAAGCTGCTAGTTTTTTACCGTAAACTTTAGTTCAGTGCCGTAAAACATAAATATTTATACCGTATTTTTACGGTAAAGTACTGGCAACCAGCTGGCAGTTTTTCACTGTAATTTTTAGTTCGATGATGTAAAACTTTGTAAAATTAGTAAACATTTGCTACCGTATTTTTTATGGTAAGGTACGGTAAATGCAACGGTAAGTTTTTTTTTTACAGTGTACTTCCAAAATCCGTACATTTAACAGTATATTAATGTAAAATTACATGAAATGTCCCATGAGAGCAATTACAGTTTTTCACTGTATATAGTAAGGGTACATACCGTTAAGGAATTAACATTCTTTTTCCGTTGCTTTTTTACAGTTTTTTACTGTTAAAATTACGAACATTTTTTACAGTGCAGAGGCTCCTGGAAAACATCCACAGCACTGCAAGTGTTTGTCAGCGCAGGTTTTTATTTATTTATTAAAATGATCATCTGTAAAGATGCCTAACTTTAAAGTCTGGACTACAACAAAGCTTGTGCTCTTATTGCTTTGGAGAAAAGATGCTGTTCATTTCACACATTTGACCGCTGTGTTGTGATCAGATCACAATGATCTGTCATGAACTTCAGCATCAACTCTAGAGAAATGTGTCCAGTAGAGGAACATCTGTGACTGCTGTAGTTGAGAGAGTTTTTGGCATCATTGAGCTGATAGGAAAGAAACACACAGGACACATGAACTCTAGAGTCAGACGGGCCGCAAATGAAAGATCGATCAGACCGTTGAATCTCCAGACGGGCTCTTTTAAAATCAGTATTTGACACTGACAGCACATTCACAATGCCACACTGAGAGCTCAAGCCCGTCACAGTGAGAATAGTGTGTGTGTGTTTATTCTGATCATTACACTAATCTGAAGACGGCTTTCTGAATGTTAATAAATGCATTGATCTCCTTCATTTGTGTAACTATGGCGACTGACAGTATAATTACACACTGTGTAGAGCTCTTATTATAGCATTGATCTTTACATTAGTTTCTATTTTTATATTATTTTCAACTGAATTTCAGTGTTTGGAGATTAACTCTAGACAACTAGAGTTATTGAGGAAATGTTTAGCACTTTATAGCAGGTTTTAGCAGGTCTTTTATGTGTCCTCTATTGAAGCATAATAAACCAACAGTTGTAGAGTCTTTTTCCTATTCGACATGTGCGGATCCTTTTCCTACTTTAGGACTTTTTGGGCTGGATTTACGCACCCAGCGAAGGTTTGTGACGTTGGACTGTAAATACATTTGGCTCTACTCCACTTTCTTCATCATTGTATTTAAGTTAACATTTATTTTGAGTAAGGAAAATGATTGATGTGAACTGATGACAGTATGAATGATCATGAATGTGACGAGAGATCAGCAGAATGAAACACAGAGACGATCTCCTGATAGTGTGCTTTATTTTTCCACACACTGTCTGAAACTAAGTGAATTGTGCAGATCAGCGATGGCACACACACTCACAGTATCGCTGTTTCCATATCATCCAAGTGGATGCTGCACACTGGTGGTGGTTGAGGAGAGATCCCCTGATATGATTGTAAAGCGCTTTGGGTGTACAGTAGTACTTATGAAAGCGCTATATAAATGCCTCATTCTATTCTATTCTATTCTATTCTATTCTATTCTATTCTATTCTATTCTATTCTATTCTATTCTATTCTATTCTATTCTATTCTATTCTATTCTATTCTATTCTATTCTATTCTATTAAACATAGATAATCATGGTGTAATTCCAGTCTTTCAGGAGCTTCAGAGCTCAATCTGCTGCCTTCATCACCACAACATCTTCTTCTGAAATGATGGTTTTTTATCCTTTATTAGAGCTCCACGAGCACAACAGCTTTATATGACAGGAGCGACACACACACACACACACCAGCCTCTGTGCCTCAGCTCACACTGAAATATCTCTTTCATGAACATGACAAAGTCAAGATCATATTTGTGTGTGTTTATAATCAAAGACACACAGAAGGTGTTCAGGGTCAATATGACAGACTGAAATGTGTGAAATATTAATGATCGTAATGAATCCTCCTCAGATTAGAATCATCTGGAAGAAAGACATCAGATATCAGCGAGTGTTTGTTTCAATCTCAACAAGCTTTGGATTCTCAGTAGAGACTGCAGTTTCAGACTCGGCCTTATTTAGTCTTTCTTGGATTATGTGGCATTAGTGTTTTTCATTCTCTCAGTTATTAATGGTGTCTGTGCTGCTCTTTATTTCAGTGAATGGAGACAAAACCGCTAAACGTCGATCACTCAGCGCTCGCAAAGGGAGTCTGACAGGAGCTTTTCTGAGGGAAACTTTATCACTAACTCTGTCACTTCACGACAACTGACTTTCATGACGTTATGAACATATGTGAGAGTAATGCCATCATTTTAAGGTGTATAACACTTTTCAAATGATTCTTCCACCTTTAATTCTCTGCAGGAACAAGACAACACAAGAAGATGGAAACCAATCTCTGCTGGAAACATTAATAACGCAGAATCGTGGGTGAAATTCACAACATTATGGCACATGATGTTATTTCTGGATAAACCTGAATCGATTAGAAGACCATATTTCAGACTCATAAGAATCAACACAAATGTCACATCAGCTGAGAAACTGAGCTTCTCCAAACACTGAATCAACTGAACTAATAGTTTGACAGAATGATCCGATGTCGTTCCTGATTAATCAAATACTTGTGTGTTTGTTCAGAGGGAAAAGACTTGAAGATAAAGAAGACCAAAACAGAGAAGTGCTGTGATGAAGAAAAGCATTTAAAGAGAATCTGTTACATTCAGACTGTGATTCATATGGACATTTCTGTGTAATTTCATTGATCTTAACTTGACTTGTAATATTATGGCCAATATTTCTGGATAATTGAAGGTCTGAGAATGCTACTTCTCTTGAGTTTATAGAAAGCAGAAGACTTTACTGACTGACTGAATTCACAAACTCTCTACTTGTTATAGGTGGGGATTTCAGTGTTGTGATTGACAGCGCTCTTGATAAATGATTGACAGGCCGACTCTCATCACTTAATTCAGAATATAAACCATTCCTGGAGAGACTTGATGTGACTGATGTCTGGAGGACCAAATTCACTGATACTAAAGCTTTTACCTGGAGAAACAAGACCGCTTCCCATTCCTCTCATATTGACTTTTAGCTGAGATCAGTCAAGAACGAGTGAATTTCTCTTTGTCTTTTGTTTGAGAACAGGTTCTGTGTGGAGAGAGTCTGACTGGACGCTGTTACTGGGAGGCTGAATGGAGCGGAGATGCTGAAATAATATAAATATAAAAAATCCGTCACAATAATAACCGCACTGCTGGTTCAGGATCCTGTAAGAGAGTAGGAGTGTTTGTGGACGTGTCGGCCGGCACTCTCCTTCTACAGCGTCTCTGACACACACACACACTCACACACTTACACACATTCACACACACATTCACTGAACCCCTCTGTGCTGGATTTAGATTTAGTTATTTATTATTATTTAATAATTATAACTCTTCAGTGTCTCTGTGTCACATTAAACAACAAACACACTCTGACTAACACACACACACACACACACACACACACACACACACACACACACACACACACACACACACACACACACACACACACACTCTCTCTCTCTCTCTCCCTTAAACACACACACACACACACACACACACACACACACACACACACACACACACACACACACACACTCTCTCTCCCTTACACACACAAAACAACACATTCACTTAACCACTCTGTGCTGGATTTAGACTTCCTTATTCAGACTCTTCAGTGTCTTTGTATCACATTACACACACACACACACACACACACACACACACACACACACACACACACACACACACACACACATTACTAAAGTATACTACAATGCTAAAGTATACTACATCTAGATCAGATCCAGAACCGTGATCTAAACACAGATGGATCCATCAACACCCCTAATGCTTCACATTCCTGCACCTCGTCCTGGGTCGACATTTCATTCAGTAACATTAGACAGTTTTGATTTATATGCTGTTTAATGTTGATGATCGCGTTATTTTACACATGCAATCGCTTGTTTCTGCTTTTCCTTCGTCTATGTTTTGATCAGGAGATTCAGTACTCTTTCAGAAGATGTGTAATAGCTGGAAATTTTAACAAAGTTAAATAACAAAAAGAACAGATAAGAATACCATTAAAGTCCCTGATTGATCAGCAGTATCTGTAAATGTAGTGACACCATTAAAAGCTTAACGATATCCATCCCCACACAGCACATCAGTCTTCCTCGCTCTCTCGTGTGTTTTCTGGTGCCTTTTACAATAGTAAACCCTTTGAAATTGCCTTCCACAAACAGGGCAAATATGAGGCTTCTCTGATATATGAACTTTCTGGTGATTCTTCAATAACGAGGGCAAAGCAAATGTTTTACTGCAGCGATCACAGTTAAACTGCTTTGGTCCGGAGTGAGAATGGTCCAGATGAGCTGTGAGACTCGTCCTCCATTTAAAACTCTTCCCACACAGATGACACACGTAAGGCATCTCTTCAGTGTGAATTCTCATGTGTTTATTTAATCCTGGTTTACGGGTGAATCTCTTTCCACACTGAGAGCAGCTGAAACGCTTTATCCCAGAATGAGTTAACATGTGCCGCTTCAGGCTCTCTTTAAATACGTAAGAGACTCCACACTGAGAGCAGGTGAACAGCTTTTTCCCCGTGTGACTTAACATGTGACTCTCTAAGTTTACTTTACGTGTGTAAGGGTTTCCACACTGATGGCAGGTAAAAGGCTTTTCTGAAGCATGAATTACCAAAAATAATTATAATTATAAAAGAAAAAGGGCTGTCTGATCGATTGCTCCTGTCTGCCTCGTTGCCTGCTGTGAGTGTGTTTGTTTGATTCGGTGCGATAAGCTCCGTCTTAGCCATATATTTCTTTGTTTTGAACCATCATTTTACTACCATTTCTAGTTGTTTATACTACTACATTTTACCCAACATCTCAGATTAACCTGACATCGCTAGCTTTTTTATTAGTACTACTAGCACAACACGCTAGTAATTCGCTAGCCTGTTAACGCGCCACCCGTGCGCTCAGCTATTTTATTTATTTATTTTTCTCTCGCGCGTCCGCGCCTTTGAGTTCATAAAAAGCTCAGGTGAGTAAGAATCACTCAACAAACACGGTGAGTAATGTCTTGTCCTGTTATTGTCACTTGCACTTCATGTCACATGTTTAGTATAGGCTTCTCTGTCGACAATATAGGATTTATATGTGATAAATGTAAGGAGACAGTTAGGTTGACAGAGAAGATTTCAGAATTAGAAACACGCATCCAAACTTTAATTGAGGATAGTAAGAGTGCTAGTGCTTTAGATGTTTTGGATGCACATAGCATAGTGAACACTTTACATGAGTCGGTTCTGGCTGAAGTAGAGCCCGTGCAGCCGGGCAAATGGGTGACAGTGAGGGATCGCTCTAGTCGCGGATCTAAAAACCACTCTTCCGTTCCGATTACCATAACAAATCGATTTGCCCCGCTCAGTGAAACACCCACTGAGAATGATTGTGCCCTAGTTATTGGCGATTCTATTACACGGAACGTGAAAATAGAGACACCAACCACCATAGTCACATGTTTGCCGGGAGCCAGAGCGCCTGACATCAAAGCAAATTTAAAAGTGCTGGCTAATGCTAATCGTAAATTCTCTAAGATCATTATTCATGTCGGCACTAATGATGTTCGACTCCGCCAGTCGGAAATCACCAAAATTAATATTAAAGAGGTGTGTGAACTTGCAAGTACGATGTCAAGGACTGTAATTTGCTCTGGCCCCCTTCCTGTTCGCAGGAGTGATGAGATAGTTAGTAGATTATGTTCACTTAACGGTTTGCTGTCTCGGTGGTGTCCGCTTAATAATATAGAATTCATAGACAATTGGAAAAGTTTTTGGGGCAAACCTGACCTGTTGAAAAGAGATGGTATTCATCCCTCCTGGGATGGTGCTGCTCTTCTATCTAGTAATATGGCTCATAGTCTTAGAGCTCAAACATGACAATCTGGGGCTCAGGTCAGGAAGCAGACAGACTGGCTTAACCGACTGTCTGCTAGCGGCCTCGCGTCACCAAGGTCAGATAAATCCTATCACATAGAGCCTCTTTCACCTAGCTATCATCATATAGAGACTGTGTCTGTTCCCCGAATTTGGAAATCCAAAAAACGTTTAAACCCAACTAAGGTTAAAAATTTAATTGATGTTCAACAAATAAAAAACAGCTATAATACAGATGAGCAAATGCTAAAGCTTGGGTTGCTGAATATTCGATCGCTTACTTCAAAAGCACTCGTTGTTAACGATATGATTTCAGATAATAACCTAGATGTGCTGTGTTTGACAGAAACCTGGCTAAAACCAAGCGATTACATTACTTTAAATGAGTCCACCCCGCAAGACTACTGTTATAAACATGAGCCTCGTCTGAAACGCAAAGGGGGTGGTGTTGCTGTAATTTATAGTAATATTTTCAAAACCACTAAGAAATCAAGTTTTGAATATAATTCTTTTGAAGTGTTAGTGCTTAATGTAAAAACATATAGTGTAAACGATAAATCACGTTTGAGATTTGTGCTGGCTACTGTATACAGGCCACCAGGGCACCATACAGACTTTATCAAAGAATTTGCGGACTTTCTATCAGAATTAATATTGACTGCAGATAAAGTACTAATTGTTGGTGATTTTAATATACACATCGATAATGAAAAAGATGCATTGGGATTGGCATTTAAAGACATTGTAAATTCAATTGGAGTTAGACAACACGTGTCAGGACCTACTCATCGTCGTAATCATACTCTAGATCTAATATTATCACACGGAATAGATGTTGATGCCGTTGAAATTCTGCAGCAGAGCGATGACATCTCAGATCATTATCTAGTCTCGTGTAATTTGCATTTAGCCAAGGCTGCAAAGCCGACTCCGTGTTTCAAATATGTGAGACCTATCACTTCTGCTACTAAAGATTGCTTTATTAATAATCTTCCTAATCAGTTTCATCATCTCAGCATCTCAGATAGCTTAGAAGAACTAGATATTACAACAGAAACGTTTAACTCTCTCTTTTCCAGCACTTAAGACACAGTTGCTCCGTTGCGCTTAAAGAAGATTAAAGAAAATAGTCCAACGCCGTGGTACAACGAGCACACTCGGGCCCTTAAGAGAGCAGCCAGAAAAATGGAGCGCAACTGGAAGAAATCAAAACTAGAGGTATTTCGCATTTCATGGAAAGAGAGCTCAATTACTTACAGAGAGGCTTTAAAAGCTGCTAGATCTGCTTATTTTTCAACCCTATTAGAAGAAAATAAACATAATCCTAGGTATTTATTTGAAACGGTGGCTAAACTAACGAAAAATAAAGCTTCAAGCACCGAAGTTTCCAAGCAACACAGCAGTAATGACTTTATGAACTTCTTCACTTATAAGATTGATAATATCAGGGACAAAATTATAACTATGCGACCGTCTACTACAGTATCGCATCAGGCAGTGCATTGTAGTCTCCCTGAGGAAAAATTTGATTCATTCGTTGCTATAGGAGAGGAAGAATTTAATAAACTCATTAAATCATCTAAATCTACAACATGTATGTTAGACCCTATACCGACTAAGCTACTGAAAGAAATACTTCCAGAGGTCATAGATCCTCTTCTTAATATCATTAATTCGTCTTTGTCTTTAGGATACGTACCAAAAAACTTTAAGCTGGCTTTGATTAAACCGCTTGTTAAAAAAACGCAACTTGATCCTTCAGAATTAGTCAATTACAGGCCGATCTCGAATCTACCTTTTCTGTCAAAGATATTAGAAAAGGCAGTATCCTCACAACTGTGTTCCTTTCTTGAAAGAAATGATATCTGCGAGGATTTCCAGTCCGGATTTAGACCGTACCATAGTACCGAAACAGCTCTCGTTAGAGTCACAAATGATTTGCTCTTATCATCCGATCGTGGTTGTATCTCTCTATTAGTGTTACTCGATCTTAGTGCTGCATTTGACACCATCGACCACAACGTTCTTTTAAATAGATTAGAACATTATGTTGGCATTACGGGAAATGCACTAGCATGGTTTAAATCATACTTATCTGACCGTTATCAGTTTGTAGCAGTAAATGATGAGATGTCTCATCGATCACAAGTTCAGTATGGCGTACCACAAGGCTCAGTACTAGGACCGCTGCTGTTCACTCTGTACATGCTACCCTTAGGAGATATCATTAGGAAACATGGCATTAGCTTTCACTGTTATGCCGATGATACTCAGCTCTATATTTCTTCAAAACCTAACGAAACTTATCAATTCACAAAATTAACGGAATGCATAGCGGATATAAAAAATTGGATGACTTGTAATTTCCTACTTCTAAATTCTGAAAAAACAGAGTTTCTAATTATTGGACAAAAAACTTCCTCACGTAATAACCTAGAATACTGTCTAACACTTGATGGCTGCTCTGTTAAGTCTTCGTCGTCGGTTAGGAACCTGGGTGTGCTCTTTGATACCAATCTTTCATTTGAAAGTCACGTGTCTAGTATCTGTAAAACCGCATTTTTCCATCTTAAAAATATATCTAAATTACGTCATATGCTCTCATTGACAAATGCGGAACAATTAGTTCATGCGTTCATGACCTCAAGGCTAGATTATTGTAATGCTCTACTGGGTGGTTGCCCTGCACGCTTAATAAACAAACTACAGCTAGTTCAAAACGCAGCAGCTCGAGTTCTTACCAGAACCAGGAAGTATGACCATATTAGCCCAGTTCTGTCAAAACTGCATTGGCTCCCTATTAAACATCGCATAAATTTTAAAATATTGCTGATTACTTACAAAGCACTGAATGGTTTAGCTCCGCAGTACTTGAGCGAGCTCTTAACGCATTATAGTCCGTCACGTCTATTACGATCTCAAAATTCCGGCCAGTTGATTATACCTAGAATATCAAAATCGACTGCTGGCGGTAGATCATTTTCCTATTTAGCACCAAAACTCTGGAACAGTCTTCCTACCATTGTCCGGGAAGCAGACACACTCTGTCAGTTCAAAGCCAGATTAAAGACACATCTCTTTGACCTAGCTTTCACATAATACATTATAGACTTCTATAATTTAATGTTATGCTGCATAGATTAGGTCAGCCGGAACCGGGAACACTTCCCAAAAATCCTGATGTACTCGTTACATCATGAGAAGAATGGCATCTACGCTAATTTTAGTGTCTGTGTTTATCCCAAGGTTTTTCCTGCAGCCTGCCGGATCCGGGCCGTATCCAGATCTGACGAAGGACCTTCACCTGGACCGATGACAACGCAGTGCTGAAGTGCCAACTAGTCTCTCCCTATGGAGGATCCCACTACCACTCTACAGATAAGGCGTTGTCGGGAAAATTCGTCTCGCGGTCCTACCCCAAAGCAACAAATAAAATAAAATTCCTTATCAAAATTTATAAGGAAAGACAAGTATTTTGTTTAGGCTTGGCTTGTGGGGAATTCCAAACCTGCGTATATTCTAACGCACATAACTATAGAACCCATTCTAAATGCGCATGTGACCGCCATCAGCGTTTCTCACAGGTTCGCGTTTAAAGTCTGTGTAGAGAGAATGGTGTCGTCTTAGCGGCCCCTAATTTAATAACAAATGATCATTGCGACGGAACCAAATCAATTAAAACTAACTTTAGATGGAAATAACTTAACTCTGCTGTGAAGCTGCTTTGAGACAATCTACATTGTTAAAAGCGCTATATAAATGAAGATGACTTGACTTGACCAAATGTGACTTGAGGTGTCCTATCCGCAAGGGTGTAACTTTGGTTTGAGAAGTGGGGGGGACACAAAACGGGGGAACATTTTTTCTATTTGAATCCCATTTCCTGCATTTACATACATTTAGGGACTATGGTGATACAAAATAATTAATGATAATAATTTTGAAAATAATTAAGTTGATTATAATGATAAATTCTGCCAAAAAGAATAGTAGGCTACTAAACTATGTATAACAAAAAGATGTCTTACTTTTTTATTGTTCAATAGGGGCCGATTGCCAAGACGTGAGAGAATCATTTTATAAAGTCAAAAATGTTCACTATTAATGTTTTGTGTGTAAATAAAATTGAAATAAAGTGAGACTCAATTTCCACTGTAATGTAGAAACAACATAAAGACAGTATATTTTAAATAATTGTTTAATAGCATATTTTTATGAATGAAGGCCTGTATCACTGATATTAATATAGCTACCGATGTCTCGATGAAAATTATTTTTTCCCCCAAATTTTAAATATTTATTAGGCTTCAAAAATATAACAACTTAATTTAAGTGAACTTTAAACAATCCTCACTTAAACCCATAATAAATGTCATATTTACCCAGGGCCGGATTAACATTTTCCTGTGCCCTGGGCATCAAGACTCAAGGCCCCCATAGTTAGGGGGGTTCGGGGGCATGCTCCCCCGAGAAAATTTGGATTTCTTTGACCTACATATGTGTAATTTAGGACTTTTGAAGGCCAAAAAATTATAAGAAATAGGCTATTTAAAACCTTGTCATTAGATTATTTGTCAATACCTGCTCTCTCCTCATCTTCATATTTCTTATTCTCTCAGTATTCTTATCCTGGCCTATTTCTTCCCCTCCTAAAGCTGAACTTAGACTGATAGTCTTTTCATTTCCGTCTGTGTCAGTGACGAAAGTAAACATAGGCTCAACTGATATTTATATGTTTTATGAATCATTTTCTTAGACAAGTTAATTTACTCAAGGCTACCTGTAGCCTAAGTCAGTATTGCCATTAGGAACCTTCTGCAAGCTTTGGAATTTGAAAACATCTGTTTTTAAATGTTAAAAGTAATTTTAAATAATAGAAATTATAGGCTACGTTTAACGCAGTTGGTGGAATTGGCAGACATTCCCTTAAGCATTGTGTGCTGTGGAAACGCGTCAAAGCATTATCAATTATGCAGCATTAATGCACGAATGATTTTGAATGAATATTTTCATCATGTCGATATACAATGGTCACATAATGTTAAAACTAATCTTGCTATTGATATCTTTGTTAGACTACCGACCCTGTAGAACAAATGTCCTGCTAATATCGAACCCAAAACGAACTTTACCGTGCTCAACCAGCGGGAGTGCATTTCACGAATTACGCCCCTGCGTGAACCCGCGTAGATGCACCTTATGCAGTAATTCGATTCTGGCGCGCTGTCTGTGCGTCGTGTGCGTGTGTGCGCGTCAGGAGCGCTCCCTGCTCATTAGAACTTTCATTGAGCTATTTTTAGAGTGTGGACGCGACGTTCCTGGACGCGGCAGCTCGCATCGGCACAGGCTTTCTTTGTCCTGCTCCTCCGTGGCGATGACGGTGTGCAAAAAAAATAAAATAAAATCATCATAACGAATTGGAAAGTGGGGGGGACACAAACGGGATTTTGAAAAGTGGGGGGGACATGTCCCCCCTGTCCCCATAGGAAATTACGCCCGTGCCTATCCGTATGAAACTCTTTACTTCTGTTTGTTGAATGCTGCTTTGTAAGCAACTGTTTTCAGTTTTGTAGAAACTCAGCAATTTTTCTCCAGCGATGACATTGTGAGCTTTCTGATACTGATGTTTCTCTTCCACTTCATTCAGATCTCATCTTTCCTCTTTCACTTTTATCAGGCCTAAAATGAAATCGAAATCATTAGAAAGGTGAAAAACAATTGGGACATTTGTACAATAAAAGGAATTTAGGGTAAGTTTAAACAACAAAGATGTACTTAAAACAGAAAAGTTTTAGTTTTGCATTTTTTTTAAAAGTTCAGCGTATGACGACAATGTTGTCGATACAATGCCCGTTCACACGGATCAGGCTCACTGTGAACCCTAACGCTCAAAATAATTAAATGGTTTGAGTAGGGTAAACTTAACTTAAACAAATTAGTTCAAACAAATGAACTTTTGAGTATTTAGAACTTTCTTTTTCTTTTGAGTTCACAAAACTTACACATTTGAAGTGATACAAATTGTTTCATTTTTTTGAGTTTAATGAACTTTTAATTTAGACAAATTTAAATTTAACTGAAACTGAGCTGGGATTTCTATTTCCCAACATGCTTTACAATGACACTCAAAAGGGAAAGTAAAATTAAGTGTTAAAAAATGTTTTTGTGTGCAAGATTAATGTTAAGCGGGGGATTTATTAGTGTTTAATGTTTTGCTATGCTAATATAGATGAGTTTCTGTTATGTGTTTTTTTGTTATCACCATTATAGTGATGAGTGGAGCATTAGCTTGTTTTGAGAAAAGACACATTTAAGTTAAATGTGTGAATTCGCTTACTCGAATATTTCAAGTTAAGAGCAATTAAAATGTACGAGTACAAAATTAAAATCTGCCAGTTCTGCTTACTTAAAACTTTGAATTTCTTAACGTAAACATTTTGAAGTAACTGATTACCTAATTTGTATAGTACGAGTGCTTTCGAATCACTGCTTCATGAAGCTTCGAAACCTTTATGAATCTTTTGTTTCGAGTGAGTGGTTGGAGCGTGTATCAAACTGCCAAAGTCACATGATTTTATAAACGAGGCTTTGTTGCCTCATAACTTTCAAAATCGAAATTTCAATGGTTCACCACTGGGGGGCTGTGATCTCTGTGAACCCATGAATCATGTTGATTCACTGAGAACCATTGAACGAGTGTCTAAGGGTTTTACCTGATCTCTGATCAGTTTTATACATTTGTAGACATTTTAAATAGACATTATTATAATTACCGGTAAAGTGAATAATAGTAATTAACAGTCTGTTATTGGCCTGTTTGGCTTAGCAATCCATGAAATAAACAAAACAAGCCCTGGAAATTGATAAAAGAACACATTTTACACATGTACTTGATATTAAATCTTATTAGATGAATAGTTAATTGCATTTGATATTCAATAAAACATTTACAATGGGTATAAAAGGTGTTTTTATGCATGTTTGGCCTGCATTTTTGTTGCATTTACACTGTTCTGACCAGTAGGAGTCACCGCCTGTGCCGTTGAAAAGCTTTGTTTCTAGCATCACTAGTTTACAGTGTTGCTAGGCAACTAAAATAGCTGTATTCTGCTGCCAGGCCAGTAGTTGGCAATGTTACTTTGTAAAGAAATCATACTTGCCTATAGACCAGGGGTGGGCACCTTCGGTCCTGGAGGGCCACTGTCCTACAGAGTTTAGCTTCAACCCTAATCAAACACACCTGAACAAGCTAATCAAGGTCCTCAGGATTACTAGAAAATTACAGGCAGGTGATTTTTTCAGGGTTGGAGCTAAACTCTGTAGGACAGTGGCCCTCCAGGACCGAAGTTGCCCACCCCTGCTATAGACTGAACAAATAATACATGCGCATGACATCACCAATTTCACAACGGGATCATTTTTGACAACGTTGTCGTCTGTACGTGAACTAGGGGATTAATGTAGCGCCTAGTCTCCCGGGCTGCTTTGAACAGTTTTTTTCAATGCTTCGAAACTAGACAGTCATTGGATAAACGCTGTGATTATGTCCCGCCCGCGGACACTCAGCGTCCCTGGGAGTGAATGAGGAGTGGGCTGGCCTGGACTCCGGGCTTCTGCGTGATGATTGGAGGGTCTGTCGAAAGGCTGCGTCTCCTTTTGACTGACAGCGATTTCATACAATAAAAAGTCGCTGATGCTGAAGCTGTTCGAGCTCAGTCCCATCGCGGATTTTGCAAGTTTATTCGAAAGACAAATTGCTGCAACCTATTTCTTGTCGAAATTGCTAGCCAATTTTCATAATACATTTCACACAATTATATATTTATAATATATTATTATATTACTACTTTTTAATTTTTTTTATATTATTATTAGTAATAATTAAAAAATAATTATTAAAATAATTTAAAAAAAAAATGATTTTACTCCGAACCATCCCTTTAAACAATTGCCTTCCATTTCTCAAGGATGTTTTACTCAAAGTTGTAACTAAGATTCAGACATGCACAACGTATTTGCAATTTTATAAATACAAATAAACACTCTTTTGTATGTCTTTAAAAATAAAACAGTAATATAGTGAAATATTACAATGTAAAACAGCTGTTTTCTATGTGAATATATAGTGAAGTGTAATTTATTCCTGTGATCAAAGCTGAATTTTCAGCATCATTACTCTAGTCTTCAGTGTCACATGACCCTTATAATGATTTTGTACCGAAATCATTATAATATGATGATTTGATGCTCAAGAAACATTTATTATTATTATCAATGTTGAAAACAGTTATTTACATTTTTATTTCAGTATTATTTGATTAATAGAAAGTTCAAAAGAACAGCATTTATCTGAAATAGAAAGCTTTTGTAAGATACCTTTTTCCGCGGACACCTTGTGTCTAAAGCTCTGTTAGCTTAATGTGCCACAACAGTTATTAGAGATGAATCTAGAATAGACACCAACCTGCTTGTTCCTCGTGTTTTATTCTCCATGGTTCTGGTTCACTCGAGTCCTCCTCAATCTCCTCTTTAACAAACACCATCTTCTCAGTTCAGTTGCAGCAACTCCAGATATTCCTGCTCGATTCAAAACTTCTAGTCACGACTATGAGGATGAGAATATTACAGGTCTTCATTTACTGACCCGACTCAAAATTGGCATCTTTCTATAGACTTGACGTACATTTATAACAGTTTAACACCGTAGATCAAGCTGAAATCAAATCTTCTTCCTCTGAGGTTTAATGGCGTCGGCAAACGATTGTGACTGACTGCCACACACTAGACTGGAGAGTGAAATGTGGGCAAAATCAGAGCCCGTCTACGGAGAGCCTGCCCACTCCCTATTAAGCCCTATTGTACCGAATTTTGGTTGTGGTACCACCAGAGTTCCACTGGGGGCGATCGCCATGAGTGCAAAATGAATGGGAGTCAATGGGGCTAGACGGCTAAATTTGTCTCTTTCACCCGATTGCCGTTGAGAAATCTCAGATCTGATTGTAGATTTTGCAAGTTCAACATGGGTTTTAAGTCGAAAGTTGAATGAACGAGTACTTATGTCCTTTTGATTTCTTACAGGTTGAGTTGTTGTTGCCCATAACACGCTAGCATTCTGCTAATGAACACTGATTGGTCAGTGAAGGACTGATTACGACCAGAGATAGGGGAGAGTAGGGTGATTTGTGCCAGGGGGGGAAGTAGTTCCACCCTTGTTTCTGGAAAACCATAGAAGAAATTGGTCATGTGACCACATAATTTTGAAAAGCAATCACTTTTACTCGTCCTCCAAAGCAGAGAGACACATGGCATGAGAGTTAAGCACATTTTAGTACAACAAACTGTTTTTTCCCTTTCAAAGTAAAATTTCTATGATTAAAGGTCCCATTCCATGGATTATTTTTATTATTTTATAATGTTTCCAGGGGTGCCCTTATAATGTTAGTATGTTTTTTAGATCAAAAATTGTTATAATTTAGAAATAAAAGGCATATTTCCTAGCCTGATTTCATTCCCTGGTTTGAACACTCTGTTTGAAGGGGCGTGTCTGCTGTGAGACTTCAGTGTAAACGCCCTCTGCTGTGATTGGCTGACATGCTTGCATATGAAATATCTGGCATTACATGTGGAACTATCTGGAAAACTTTTACTATTACAGCTATTATACGTTTTTACTATTACCAGACATGGGGACTTGTGACTTGGTGACTTGGACTCGAGTCGACTCGAGTCGCTATTTTTATGACTTGTGACTTGACTTGACAAAAAATAAAATACTTGAGACTTGACTCGGACTTGGAAGTTAAAGACTCGGGACTTGACTTGACTTGAGACACGATGACTTGAATGACTTGAGTGTTAATCACATCATGTTTTCAGTTTGAATATAAAAGATATAAATTATTTTTTAAAAATAAAGTTGATTACCCAGCTGGAGCGCAGGCTGAGAATAGCGTTGTCATGACTGGATCACGACACTATTCATCAGTCATGCCCTCTCGCACCGTAAGCACACCACGCCCACTTAGATCAGATATCACATCAACATGTCAGCCGGAGGGGTACCGAGGGTCATCGCTTTCGGCTTCAATAATTTTTCGCAAGATGGCAAAAGAAGAACAGCGCTTTGCAAGACATGCAACATAAAAATCTCGGACAGCCAGACGACAACCTCCAATTTCGTCCGTCATCTGAAGAGCCATTCTGCCCAGTAAGTGCTTGTCAATTTGTTAATGTTATCTGGTTAGTTGGTACAGTAGTTAGCTAATGTAATAATAGCTAAAGTAGCCATCAAAGGTTGTATCAGAGATTTCAGGCCCAAACATAAATGATCACATTCATCTAATCTTTCCTGACGATCCGCTAGCTCTCCGTCAAAAAACCGCGTTTTTGTGGGGGGGCTGGGCTAAGGGGGCTTAAGCCCCAAATGTTTATAGTAAAGCCCCGAATATTTTGTTACCTTGTCTTTCTCATAGAGCAAAAAAAAATAATCAGAAAAACAATTGTGAATAAGACTACAGCTGCCGCGATTACTTAATCATGAAAAGTGCATATTACAGTTTTATATATATATTTTTTTTCCCTTTGCATTAAAGGTACTCACGACGTGCTTTTGCAGCGTTGAGCATTGTAGCCAATCACAGACATGTCTGTTGAACGCATTGGCTAATCAGAGACGTGCAAATGAGTCGCTGTGCTGAAGATGTGTTTTGCGCGAGCTCACCGAGTTCTACACTTTCACAAACCTGTCATTATTATTGGCAATAACCTTAAGATGCAAATAAGAGATTCACTGCAAAATATTTGATATTCTTGATGCTGCTCTGATGCACTCCATTAGGCCTACGCACCGCTCTGTTTGTTGTTAGGAAGACTGAAAGTTCAGCGGTCTAACTCATCATTGTCAAAATGATTAAAGAAGTGAACGAATGCCTGGTAAAATGTAAATATATAAACATTTAACATTTTTATTTATTTATTACATTTTGCCTTTTTGAATTGAAAATATGCTATAATGTCCTTTATTCATTTAGAGACAATGCATGCATAATTAAAAATAAAATATTATTTGCAAATAGTTACAATTATTTCACTAATACAATAAGCCTTTCTTTTTCTTTATTCCCTTAAATCGCTTTTATAATTAATTCATTCCTTTAAATAAAAATAAACAATTCTAAAGCCCAGAATATCCACTGACCTTAGTACCGCCCCTGCAGCAGCCTAGGCTCCGAGATCTGTACACAAAAACAATTGCTAGGAGTAGCGAGCTAGCTCTCTGTTTTGTTTGAACATCAACAGTGACATTACCCCGCCATCACTGAGACAACCTTTAACATCAGGCACAAGTAGCATCGTCCACTAATAAGAATCAGTGTAGAAGGGCCAAGTCTGGAGGATTTTGATGCTAAGCAAAATAGTAAAAAAAAACGACAAAAAGCCTCAAACAACAATTTTTTTTAACCATATATCATGTTTTCATGTCTGCCCGACCATACAGTACATCCCATTCTTGTTTTTGCTTCTGTTTCACAGATATGCAGAGTATGAAAGGGCAAGAAACGCCTGCACTGATGCTACACAGCCTGCAATTTCCCAGTTCCTCCAGTCTCGTCCTCAGGAAGCCTATTCAGCTAATCATCCCAGACAGAAGGCCATAACAAATGCCATTCTAAGAGACCTGGTGATAGGATGTAGCATGCCTCTTTCAATCACTGAGAATGGACATTTCCGACACTTCATGTCTGTGGCTGACTCCAAGTACCAGCCTGCCTGTCGTAGGACAATAACTTTAAAGATAGAATCCCTTGTTGCAGAGACTAAAGATAAAATAAAAGTGCTTCTTGCTAGTGCAGACCATGTATCAGTTACAGTGGATATTTGGTCAGACAGGAGAATGCGTGGCTTTTTGGGAGTCACTGGCCATGTTTTAGCAACATCTGAGGGAGTTCAGCTGAAATCATACTTGCTTGCCTGCAACAGATTCAAAGGAACTCATACAGGAGAACGGATATCAGAAGCTTTTGATTCCATATGTGATGAATATGACATCAGACAAAAACTTGACTTTGTTATTTGTGACAATGCTGCCAATATGAAGCGAGCATTTACAGTGTGTTTTCCAAAAGAGCAAGATGGTGAAGTAACTGATGATGACTGTCTGGATGATGCAGAGTTGTGGGAAGACCTCTCCAGAGTTGAATGGGAGACTGTGGACCGCACGATCAACAGAGGAAGTCCTAAACGTCAGCAATGCTTTGCCCATACGCTTCAGTTAACTGTTGGTGATGGTCTCAAGGATGCACGGATCATGAACAGTACCTTTGCAAAATGCTCCAAACTGAGCTCTCTCCTGCATACATCCAGCACTTTTAAAGATGCATTTGAAGATAAGTTTGAGCAGCGAGGGATACCTGCTGCTGTGAATACACGGTGGAATTCAACTCTCCGCCAAGTCAAGGCAGTGCTCTCATTCAGTCATCAGGAACTGTGCAGTGTTGTTCAGGACACAGGCCACAGTGAGCTGGTCTTCTCAATTAGGGAGTGGAATCTGATGAAGGAGCTTTGTGATGTGCTACAGCCATTTGCCGAGGCCACCAATCTTACTCAGGGAGAGAAGATTGTGACCGTCAGCTCTGTCCTCCCCTGTGTATTGTCACTAAACCACCATTTGGAAAAACTCAAACAGG